>VZRL01005862.1:618672-638988 GCA_013397895.1 Origma solitaria
CCATGGGCTGCAGGGGGACCACCTGCTCCCCCATGGTCTTCACCACGGCTGGCAGAGGGTTTTCAGCTCTGGCGCCTAGAGCACCTCCTCCCCCGCCTTTCCACTGACCTTGGTGCCTCCATGTTGTTCTCCCTCACATATTTTTACCTCCTCCTCCTCCTTCCCTGGCTAAAAAGAAGTGCGTGCTCACATTGTTTTGATTTCTTCTTAAATATGTTTTCACAGAGGCGTAACTAACATCTCTAATTGGCCCAGGTTTTACCAGCAGCATGTCCATCATTTTACAGCCATCAGAGACTGGCTCTGCTGGACATGGTGGAAAATTTCCAGAATCTTTACTCAGGACATGCAGGAGCCATCTTTGTACCCCACCCTGTTCACTGGCAAAAACTGGGCCAGGCAAAACTACCACACTACGCCATGATGTGAAGGTAAAGGAATATTATTTTTTTTTTTACCATTTGGTCTAAGAGTTTATACTACATGGTCAAATGCATGAGAAAATTTGACAGCATTTTTTTATAAAATAAGCACTTGAAAAATGGTTTTCTTTTGAGTAAATATCAGCAAGATAGCAAGAAAAATTGAATATGGTGATAGAGGAATTTCACTAATGTTTATACATCTGTATCTGTGGAGAGATATATCAAAAGTTAGGAAGATAAAAGATAGTGGTTCTGAGAGTAATTTTCTATGCCAGAAATGTTCTATTTTCCCTCAGACACCATTGTTGACATTTGCTTTTGAATAAAAATATTCTTTCTCTTTCCACTTTAACTTTATTCTTCAGCAAAATCAAAACACTATGTTTATGACATAGTAGTCTACTGCTTGGAAATAAGTGAACCGTCAAAATGTCAACATGATGAATTCATTGCAGGATCACAGAGAAAGATCATGTGGGTGTGTGAGGAAGAACAAAACCCTGATAATAAACAGAACGGGTAGAGAAAGTATCAAAACTTTTGAAAAGTTAATGGCTCTAATATCAAGGAATGTAAGTGTAAAGCAGTCCCCACAGCATGAAGGTAAGTCTGCTTTGAAAAACATTTCAGATGCTCCATTCAGCAAGGCACTTGGAGTTCATCCAGAAGCAGAATCACTGCTCTGGGCTGTTGTACTGCACCTTTTACTTTTGCTCATTGGCACTTGACACTCGCCTCTCTGAGTCTTTAGTCTACATTGCCAGAAGAAATGCTTTCCAACTGCTCTGTGACTGAATATGCTCTGGAGGACTGGAGAGTTGCTTGTGGAATTAGGTATAGCCTGTATTTCCAATTTCCTTAGGGCTAAAGCGAACTTCAGATTTGAGAAATCAAGATATCTTGATAGACTTGAGGCAGAGTGGCTGGAAAGCTGCCCAGGAGAAAAGGACCTGGGGATGTTGGTCAGCCACTGCCTGGACATGAGCCAGCATGTGCCAAGATGGACAAGAAGTCCAGGGCCTGGTGTGGGAAAAGCAGCTGAGGGAGCTGGGGCTGTGGAGCCTGAAGAAAAGGAAGCTGAGGTGAGACCTTTCCCCTCTTGGATATTAGCAAACATTTCGTCCTTGAAAGGGTTGTCAGGCTTTGGAACAGTCTGCCCAGGGAAGTGGTAGAGTCATAACCCCTTGAGATATATAAAAGACATGTAGATCTGGTTTAATGGTGGACTTGGCAGGACTACATTTTCAGCTGGAGTTGATCATAAAGGTCTTTTTCAACCTAAATGATTCTATCATTTTATGAATTGACAGGATATGTTGTGTATATAAAAACATGCAATGGGTAATATGTAACATATTATAGAATATATTAAAACATTCCTTTTAATTCCTCTTCCCAAGTCATCATCAAGCATAGGCCTTTTCCCTAAACTATTTGCACCCATTCTGTGCACATGACATTAACACAACTGTGAGGAACTAAAGAAGCACAAAGATGTATAGTGAGAGTGCGCAGCTTATTTCCTTTAGCAGTCTGATCTGGAAAATTGAAACTACTAAATATTACAGTGGGAATTCTTTTCCTGGCAGTAGCAGTAAAGTATTTTCATCTCATCTGTTCACTTGATGACTTAAAACTTTCCAAAACCTTTACTTTTCATTCTCCTTACAGTTCGTCTAAGATTAATTCTCAGCCTAGCAAATATTAATGTATAAATCTGATTTCACACATAAGAAAAATAATTATATGTTCAGATATTCAGGATTCACTTGTTGAGCAAGCCAACAAGAACTGAAAAACAATACCTCATGAACAGAAAAAAAAGGACAACTAGACGGATGCTGAAAACAGGTGACATGACATGAAAAAATGATGGCCTAATGTATTTTTCTGTTTTCCTTGTACATGAATCTCATCTTCTTATGTCATTTGTATTAAGCACATCTCAGTAAGCTTAAGGTGGGAAAAGTAGCTTGTTCAGGTTACACAAATAATTTCTGAACTGAATATTTTAGTCTGTTAATGCTTTCTAAAATTATCCCCCAGATTTTTAACAGGAGTGTAGGGAGACTTGGGCTATCTCTAAGAATCAGGGGAATTTAAAATGATGAACTGTTTTGTGGTCTTTGTTTCTATTTCTTATTTTTCTCAGCCATTATCAAGTACAGAGACTCTCTAGAAGTGGCTTCTGTTTCTGTGAGTTAGACACAGCCTCTCCAATTGCAGGCAGGTTCTGTGATTGCACAGCTTGTGAAGATGAATGAACTCCCAGGAGCTGTGTAGCTGCACAGGCAGATTTGACCCAGAAATCACCTCCCTTGCAAGAGTTTTATAAAATCTAAGGAATATTCTTTAAACACTTGGAGACACTGAGATTAAGGATGCTGCATAAATACAAAGGATTATTATACTGATTAGTTTTGTAAACTAGCATAATACCTTACTTCAAAAGGTCTAAGAGAGAGGCTTTAAATTTTATCTAGAGGTGAAAATTAAAGGTTGTTTGTATTCAGGGAAAATCACTTTAAAACAAAGAGATGTGTGACTATGCAGCCATTAGTTGTGATCTTTGCTTTTGTAAAATACTGACTAGAATGCAATGAGGAGGTTTTATCCAAAGGAACTGCACAGTGGTTACTAGTCACACAATTAAAGCAATTGTCTGAAATTTTTCTGCATTAGTAAAGCTCTAAACATCATAAAACAGCAGGAATCAGAGAGACATACAGCTTAGTCTTCTCTTAATTCTGCTTCCAATAAAAAATAGGTTAATTGTTAGGATAAACTGACTTGTGCTTTTAGTATTTTCATTGCTAATAATTCTAAGGTTCAGGGTAAAAAAATATACATGAATTTTAAAACAACTCAACTGAAAACTCATGTACATTTTATGCAAAGGATAGTGATCTTGCTACTACCCCACTGCCTTGTTGTTTTTTATGCGGTGTAAGGGACCTTGAAATGGGCACATATGTTTGGCAGTAATTACTAGAGATTTTAATTCGGTGTAAATTATTATATACGGTGCACAATGATGAAAAAATATGTGGCAGCTGCTACCATTGCATGTCCATGAAAAAATATCTGCCCTATAACTCCAAACAACAATTGACAAGCAAAGCCAAGGTTTCAGCAATGCAGTAGTTCAGACATTCATCTGAAAGTATAAATACACCTTATGGATTACGATAGGAAAATCACCTGCATAGTGTAGTGAGGAGGAAACTTTTCTCATC
The DNA here is from genome assembly GCA_013397895.1 of Origma solitaria. NCBI lineage: Eukaryota > Metazoa > Chordata > Aves > Passeriformes > Acanthizidae > Origma > Origma solitaria. The sequence continues at coordinate 622,334 of VZRL01005862.1, forward strand.
TAACAGAGAAAAGCTATTTTTAATGTGACACTATCCCTTTCTCTCACATTCGATATATGGATAGCTTAGGAATTAGGCACACAAATCTGTAAGGGCAGCATTTTTGAGGCCAGGATCAAATCTCTCTGAGGCTCTCAATGAGAAATGAATTTTAAGTGATGTGTGGTTTTCATTGTGGGCTTTGTACATGGAGGGATAATAACATCAGAGGATTTCCTGCTTTTCTTTCCTATTTTTTTTCATGCCAGATTTACTTCTATGTTAGTCCACAGAGCACAAGTGGAAAAATAGAAAGTTGCTTAACCTGAAGAGATAGCCTTCCTATGTGACTGGAAACCTGAAAAATACCCTCTAAAAGAGGTATATAGAGTTCCAACTTTATCTGGATAGAGGATTCTTGCTTTGCAGTACCTTAAACTCCTTATTTAGAACTTATGTTTTGAATGACCATGGTAGATTACAAAACTGTTTATTCAGATGCAAGTATGATCTGAAGCACTGGGAAGAATGAAAAATAGTAAAAGTGTTCTGTGTCTCTTAACAGATATGACCATAAATATGGGGATAAGAAATAAAAATGTTTAAACCTTAGTTATTTTTCTAATGATGCATTCTCTTTAAAAATGAGCTGATATGCAATAAAATAATCTCTTCCCCTTGTGGCCATCCTGCTCCTTTAAATTATGTAGTTTTCATAAAGGACAACGTTCTATCTCTACAACACATACCTTGATCAGAGGTAGAATAGGATTTCTTCATTAGAACCTTCTTCATTCTTTCTGTGTCTTTCACAAAGCTAAATTTGCTTTCAAAATGTTTTTTAAAGAGAGTGGTAAGACCTCACTTGGTTTCACTAATATTGGTCTTCCATTGTCCTTTCTCCTCTCTGTAGCAATTGTATAAATAGCATTACAAACCAGCAGAATCTGGCACATGTCTGTTCCTGTTTTTCAGGTTGATTAAAACCATTTTCAAGATGACAGTTACTTGCACACATGTGTACATTCAAAACATATACATGCATATCTTCTTCCATTGGCCTTTTTCCACACAAAAACCTCTATATGTGTAGGAAAGTAGCTGTAAGAGAATGTCAGATTGAGAACAATATTAAGGGCTTAATTTAGATGTTGTTCCTGTAGTTATCATCATAAAATCTGCTTCCAGATGTAATCAACAAATATATTTCCTGATAGACAAATAAATAACTACCAAAGTCTTGGGCAAGGTTAGTCATTCCTGAACACCATTACTTGGAACAGGATACTACAGGTTACCTTACATAAATTGAGAAACATAAAAGTGGTTCCTTGGAACAGTCAATGAATGTCTGTCATGTAATATCCGGCAAAAGAGTAGAGGAAACTAGACAATAGTTATGAATTTATTTTAAAGAGTGTTTGGGGTAAAATTTGTATATACACAGGAGTCTGAAGCCAACTTAGTGAGTATCTAAGTTTCTGAAGCAAATATGATCCCAGCCGAGCACAGAACTCTTCACAGTTAAGGGAGATCTGAATGTGGAAAAATGGACACTGCTCTATCATAGCAAGACTCTTTCACAGATTGTTTCTGAGGAGTGCTGGTTACAGTAGGAGCAAGCCTGCTGGTAGGAGTGTCAGCATGACCTTGCTGTATCTCTCCTTTGGGCTTATATAAAATTTTAGTTTCATGGCATATTTGAAAATATCAAAAAATAGTTTCTGTTCCAGCATCCTTCAAAAGCACGAATGAATGGTGAGGATGTGGATCCTTCCTAATCTGTTTCTGAGGAGTAGATTTGATTATTAATGTTCATATTCCTATCATTACTGTAAACTGTGTTTTGCCATGTTTATAAAATTCAGGACTCTGATTTTTTTTTTCTTTTTTTCTTTTTTTTTTTTTTTTTTTTTTTTTTTTTTTTTCACCTTAGTCACAGTAAAGGCCATAAAATGACAGTTTGGTTCAGGTTGAAACAAACTTCTGGAAGTCATCTGATCCAATGTCCCTGCTCCAGTAGGGCTATGTACAGTAGGCTTCCCAGGATCATGTCCGGATGGCTTCTAAATATCTCTAACCGTGGATATCCCACAGCCTCCCAGGGCAACTTGTACCAGTGTTCAGTCACCTTCACAGAAAAAAGTGTTTCCTGATGTTCAGACGAAATAACTTGTGTTTCAGTTTGTTCGCCTTGCTTGTTACCCTGTCTCTGGATACCCCTGACGAGAGCCTGACTCTGTCTTCTTTTCATTTTCCCTTCAGAGCTTTTTATACTGTGATGAGTTACCCCTTTGAGCCTTCTTTTCTCCAGGCTAAGCATTCTCAACCTTTTCTTCTATGAGAGATGCTCCAATCTCTTTATCATTTTTGTCACTCTTTGTGGACTTTCATGGCTGGACTTTTTTCAGTATCTCCACATGTCTTGTGTTGAAGAGCCCAGAGCTGGACATGGTATTCCAGGCATGGTCTTACCAATGCTGGATGATGGGAAAGGCTGACCCCCTTATCCTGCTGGGAACACTCCTAATACCTCCTGGGATAGTTTTAGTCTTCTTTGCTACAAGGACAAATTGCTGGTTCACAGTTAACTTGGGATCCAACAGAACCTCAGGACATTTTCTGCAAAGCTGCTTATCCTGGTCCACCCCCGGCATGCACTTGTGAATGGGGATATTCTGCCCCAGGAACACGACTTTGCACTTCCCCTTGGATTGCTTATGCCCTATTACGCTGTCCCTCTGGAAGATGCTGATTCTCATACCACTCAAACAGAAATCCATTTTAAAGGATATTTTGAACAGAGGATTGAGTTGGAAAATAAAACATTGATTGTAATTAAAATAATTGAATTCATTTTAATTAAAATAAAAAATTAATTGATTTTTTCACAGCAGCAACTCTTGGAATTTTGAAGTTGTCTGAACAGTGTGCTAGGAATTAAGAACTGTTACATACTTTGCTTAGTAGTGACATTTATTTCCTCAATGGCTCTGCTATCTCTCTGCTCAGTTGTACTCAGTGGTATACGAAAGTATTTATTGGTCTAAATTATGATTTCTATTTATAAAATTAGGGAGACTTTCAGGAAGAAAATTGTTTTGGAGTGCTGCTGTAGAAATTACTCTGGTTAATGCATAAACTCGGACATTATCAGTCTGGCTTTAGTTCCAACCTCTGTCATGCACTTCCTCATACTTAATGGACAGGTAATTACTAATTGCTCCTTACTTCCTCAAGTATCAAGATGATAAAAGTTATTATTTCATACCTTTTTTCTGCCTTATTCAATAAATAAAGACTCCAGAATGGGGTACTTTACCCTTTTAAGATACCCTGTGCTGGTTTAGACTCTTGAGCTGTTCACACTTTCGTCTTCTACTCAGGAGCATGAAACTGCTTTGCTGCACTTACCTTCTTGAAACTAATCAGCGTTGTACAGGGATGCTTAAGCTTGTATTCCTCCAGCAAAAATGCCTTCTATGCAGTTAGAGGCTTCAATGTTTTCTTAAATCCATTGAAAATTCCTCCCACAAAGGATAAGCTCTATAACTTAATGTCCTGATTCTGCCAGTAACTCATTGTACAACTGTCTGGATCTGGAATTAAAAATTATTCACATATACATTCTGACAAAAATAGCTCAAATGGCAACTATAGTATTCAACATCATTAATTCCATTCTACAATTATTTGACAGACCACATCTTCCTGTGGCACCTATTATCCTACACAGGAAAATTTAAATATGTATTTATGAATTAAGGACAATAACTTGTGCTACTCATAGAAGCCCAGTTTGTGCTTATTTAAATCAGAATTGTAATGCTTTATTAAGGGAACACGGGTTTGCATTACTTCTGCAAATGCATAAAAAACTCATCACTGATCTATTAATTTTTCCCTGTATTAACTATTTTTCTATTGCATTAGCAAACCTCTTTGTACACAATCAGTCTGAATATAATGAATATTTTTAAAGTGCATTGCAGGTATTTTATAATCTCAAACATTATCGTGAAGTGTGGAAAAAAAGTAAATAAATGATAGCCCAAATATTAAAATAGATAGTATGAAATAACATAGGCCCTAAATAAGTGAGTTTGTTCCTTTTTATCTTATTTCTTTTTCAGAGCACTGCTCAAAGCAAAAACCATGACCAGAGGTAAGTTTGGGCCTTCCTTCTTTTTAATCAGATAGAGCTGAATTTACAGGTCCAGACAGGATGTCAAGAAATATGGCTTCTAGGTCAATGATTTAGGAGTTTTCTTATTCTCCACATAGCATAAATGCCATCTCTCTCAAAATCTCACTCATTCTGATGTCCATCATGAATATGACATCCTATTTTAGAGTCTCTATATAAATAAATGAAGTAAACTGACTCCTAACTCATATCCCCTAACTCCTTGGAAAGGTATTCCTCACTCTATAAACTGTTGATGGAAGTCTACTGGAAATAGCCAGTAGGAATTTACATTTTGTTAAGGAAATGTTATATTTAAAGATCTCCCTTTCTGTTTCTGACACCATCAAAAGAATTATGTGCATCATATTGTAGCAACAATTTCAGCACTGATAATCTATAAACCAGTAAGTCTTTCTCCAAAGATTTTAAATCTGAGAAGGAAGGTAGATCTAACCCATTAATAATGTTTTGTTTGTCTTAATTAACTGGTCAACTATATAGGAACTGTCATCATCCCTTGCAAGAAGTATATTTTCAAAACAGTATTTTTGTGCTCTCTGTCGTGGCTTGGCTAGTCATCCGTCAAAGTAATTCATATTTCTCTTCCAAAGTCTTCCATGAACTTTTCCTTTGCTACAACCTATTCTATTAACCACTATTGTCTCAGTTTTCCTCGCACTCCTGTGTATAATTTTACTGAATATTTGTTCTGTTTCCTCTATAAAATTTGAAAAAATTAAGACTTTATTAAAGCCCACAGATTTCTTTGTGCTCTCTACCTGCACAGTGCTTTGAGCAAAAATATTCTCTATGTGATTAGCACAGCTGGATGCTATGAGAATAATAAAGCAAAAGAAACAGTAAGTGCTATATAAAAAATACTTTTCACAAAAAATTGATTACTTTGTAAAAGAAATAAGCATCTGGTATAAGCAGAAAGAGTCCTACCTCAAGGTCTGTCTCAATAAAAGCTTGACAGGTATTATATTTTCCCACAATTAAAAAATAAAATGATAGTTCAGCAGTTTTCAACCGAAATTAAATACTTCAGACCTTTTATTAATATTTAAATATTTTTCATATTCTTAAAAGACTGTCAGGAATGCTCTACTGCTTGAACAGTTTCAGCCACCAGAAGAAGTCAACTAAAAGGGAACATTTTCTTACATCATAATTGACAGTGAAGATGTTGTTAATATTGGAGTGACACAAATCGTATGGGTATTACTTTGGCTGATAAACCTTGGTCAGAATGGAATTGTTATTGTCTGATTTCTGGTAGAGCCATATATAAGTCACATGAAGATATCCACAGTTATTGTACACACAGTCACAGTTATTGTGACTGAGATGTAGAAAATGGCTGTGTATAGAGTTTGTATCCAGTTTAAATTTAAAGCTATTTTCAGGAAATATTACAATTGTCACTTCCTGACAAGGAGCTATGGATATTTCTGGGATTCAAACAGTTGTGGCAGTTGAATGACCTTCAGCAGATCAATACAAGCCTGAAGAGGAGCCAAAAATTTGCAAATACTAGACAAGTTTCACAGAATCCTCCAAGTCTATCCAGATAACATTTCTAAAAAGAAGGGAAACCTCAAAGTACCATAGTTCCAATCTAGAAGGAGAGTTCTGCATTTGTAGAAACATATTTTCTCATTTCTGTGGAGCCTGTAGTAGAAAATGGTATTTCCTGGGTCCTGGGAACTGTTAGGTTTTCTCCAAAGTATAATATTATATGATCCATTAGTAATTAGAATTTTTCATAATAACATGCCTTACTATATTTATTAAGCTCAAAGGTAGAATTTCGGTTAACATAGAAAAGGCAGGAAATCTCAAGATTTTTGTGGAATTGAAAATTGTGCAAATAATTCTTACTCCATTTTGGGATGAGAAAGAAAATGATTGAGTTTCTTGTTCTACCATTCTTCATTGTCCAGGTCACTACCAGTGTATCTGCTATTCTTGCTAAGGTATTACTCCTGCTAGACCTGATTCATTTAGAATAAATAATTGTATGTTAATTGGAACAAGGTCTTTACTCTCAGCCTCCCACACAACAGATAAATGTCCTAATTACTGGGACTCTGCTCAGGTCCACCAAATATGTCATTCAGAAAAAGCAAAACAACTTCAAGTTTTTGAGAATGTGAAAGCATCTTACATTATGTAGCATTCCTATGATAACTCATATTTCAGAATTGGAAATAGATTTGACATTAATGTCATGATTTTAAAAGGCCTTTTTAAAATCAAAGAATAATTTTTAAAGTAACTTTATTACTTCAGAAGAGGGTGTTACAATTACGTGTAAAACTTTATAACATTTGGGAAAATGACCTGCAATTTCAGTTGTCATTTAAATTGCAGTTTTCAGGAAAAATTATGCAATTTATCTAATACTTTAAAAATCAGGTAAATGACACCCTGTAGCTCAGTTGGATATCTTAATAGTAGACATAAGAACTGAATAGGGATTTTTTCGCAGTTTCTATTGTCATTATGTGTAAGTTATATTATTTGAGCAGATTTCTTTTCACTTCAGTTTTGCATTAGGCAAATAAATATATTTCTTCGCTAGAAATTTATCATCATAATATTTGGGATTATATTGCAATTTTACAATGGTTAGTCAAGAAAACCCAGGTATATAATAAAAAAATACATATCTTTCCTTGACCTTCAAGTTTGCAAATAGGAATAAATTGTTAATTTAGGTCTATACTTCAGGTCATCTAGGAGTTATACTTTAGGCAAACAGACTGGAAATTGTTTAAGCTGTTACCAAGGAGATGGTGAGTCATCCTGAGCTTCTAGGATCACTTAAAGGCATTGCTGTTAAAAATATTAGATATCTAACTTATTCTGGGAGATCAAACCTGTTCAGAAGGTGTCTGTTAAATTTGCTGATTTCTCTCTCATTTTTAGTTGTCTTTTCTCAGTCACTGACACTGAAGGAATGAGAAAAGTATTTTAATGATTTTTTTCAATATAAAGGTAAATACCTATCTCCAAAACCTTTTCTTTCTCACAACATCTTCAGTCCTCTTGCAACATTTCTCCTCTCTTATTTTATTTCATATATAAATATATATGTACTTAGATATGTGCTAGTCATTCTACATGAAGACTGAGTGTAACCCCATTTTGAATCAATGGGACTTCATTGGTTATATCTATTCTTTCATGAACTTATGTAATCAATTTTTACTTTTCATTTTTGTCTCTAAGTATAAAATGGGCCTTTTCTGTTGTTGTTTGTTAAGTGCTTTGCCCAGCTTAAAGTGTTGAAATTAAAGAAGTCTTGAAAATGTGATTCTGAAATTAAACAAGTAGACCTGCTTTTGTTACAATCCTGTCAAATGTGAGAAATACATATTTCTCTCTGTTCTTTTTCTTGATTCTGCATTAATCAAAGTAAATTTTCTGGAACCTCCTGGTAGTACATGATGCTATTGCTAGGCTAAAGCCAGAAAAGAAATAGACTACAGAATCCCCCTGACAGAAAATTAAACAAAAGATTTTCCTTCTTGGAACTCCTTTCTGTTCTTCCTCCTTGCATGTTGTACACTGACAGGTGAGTATCTCAAATGAGTAGGCTCAAGACACAGTAAATAGAGGTTTTGTGCTTATCACAGTTTGTCAAGCAGCTGCTGTTTGAGTGTGCGCTCTGATCATCAGAGCTTGAGGATTTTTGAAGCATTTCACAAAATTCTTTCTCTCTTTTTTTTTTTTTCCCTCCAGGAGTTTTATAAAGTATCTGTGCCCTTGCCCAGTTGTTTTCTCTTTTTCACAGTGTGTACAGCATTCCTGCTTATGCAAGGTGGCAACTCCCTGAAAATCCCAACAGCTTCACAAAAGCACCACCTGTGGTACAATCTGGGCACTCCACATACCTCTGGCACCTGCCCTGTTAAAAACTTAAGTCTGAACATATTGTCCTTGCAACCCCTGAGACTTTTCTGACAATCTGAAGGAAAGGTCAGTCAGGGAAGCATTACAAGAGCTCAAGCTGTATTTTGTGGGGGTGTGCCATGGCTCCCTCAACGAAAGAAGTGAGTGGTGGTAGATCATGTGATCTGTTCTGGGTGAAAAAGAGAATTAAGTCAGTTGTGGCTTACAGACAACCGAACATGATTGACTTAGTAATAACTCTAACTTTCCAAAGAAGCTAGAAATAAATTGCTAAGAGTCAAATGCCTTTGGAGCTGCCTGGATTGTTGGCTAGGCAGTTCTTGGTATTGTGTAAACCTGAAGTCCTGGCTACTTTCACAAAGATTTACTGTGGCCTTTCACTTCAAAGCAAGCAAGTTCTAAAGATTCAGAATAGTATTTACTGCTTCTCCCTCCAAGCAAGAAATCCTGCAGGATTACAAGTCACCAAACCCATTTTTTATCAACATAGCTGTGAAAGGGTCAAAGCTTGCTCTCAGACGTCCTCAGAAGTGAGAAAAATGAAAATAAAACAAAACAGGGTTGGATGAGCTACATTAAAAGAAAACTAAATCACTTCTACACTAATTTTACCAGCAGTCATCCCAATAAGATTATGGGAAATTGTAATAAGATAACTAAATTCTTATTATATCCCTGAATTTTCATGATACATCACAAGTGACTATAAGGAGAGATAAGCAAGCTTTTCAGATTCACACTGCTCTAGTTCTAATTTGAAAAAAATAAAAGATCATGGAAGTTACTCACTTTGAATCAACAATGATGTTTCAGGACCATCACAGAACTTCCTAGACGAAGCAGTTAGGATGATTTTGGGTAAATATGTGGAAGGTGCAAGAAGTCTATGAAGACACAAGAGGTTTAAGAATTTAATGTTTGTTTTCATAAAGTCATGTTTGTTCTTTGAGGGCAAATGGTTTGAAAGCATGAATTACATAGGTGCATAAAGTAATTTGTGTAAAAGGACTGATCATTGTCTGATCCCTGAGTTAGAGTTCAGAGACTTCACTGTTGTTGTTTAAGAACTGCTTTGGGAACCATTCAGTTTTCTTACTGATCTAGAGAAGTGCAGCAGCCTGGTAGTCAGATATGCAGATTCAGATGATATAAACATCTTCTGAAATACTGATAAAATCTTCAAAAAGGCTAATGAGCAGCACCACATGAGCTATTTATATTATTCTTGTGCTTGCAATAGACACATTCTTATAGAGATGTAAGAGCCTTCAGCATATAAATTAATGTCTTTGAATTTAAGAAACAATCAGCAAAGTGTGAACTGAAATCTAGATAAAAGGTACCCCTACAATTCAATTTCCTTTGTGGTTTCTTACTTCAAATAAATTTACAGAAGCAACCTATGTTTGATTTTTATATCAAATGAAACTATGGTAATTCCCATCATTTTCTGGGAAGAAGATTCTGTGTTAAAAACCCGTATTTGTCATGGCAATTGTTAATCATGTTAACAAATTTTAAAAATTAAAAAATACATTTTCTCTGACCTTTTTGTTGAGTTTGTTTTTTGCTTTTCCTAAATACAAGCTATTTTCAAGATATATGGATGATTTTCAAAAATTATCTGGATAGATTTTTTAGAAGTTACTTCAACTGTTTTTTATGGAATTTTGGTGTTTATTTTCAAAAATATTGAAAAAGTAAATAGATAAAAATAAGAGATAAATTAATATAAGAATGTAATTTGTATCTATCCTTTGATTTTCCCAGGCTTTTATATTTCAGAAATTAATGCAATTATGTTGCTTCTAAAACCCCTTGGAAAAAAAAAAAATGTTTTTTTTCCTATCCTACTTTCAGCCGTTTCATTCTCTGCTCTGGAAAACATGTACACCCTTAATTTGTTCCTTTTTCGTGACAGCAGTTACACACTGACACACTTTACGTAGTATAATTATGTATTTATTTTATCCATCTTGCTCCTCCAGTGCAGTGTCATTTGTAGTTAAGACATAAAACTGGAAGACTAACAAATCCCTCGACTAATTTTGCTGGAAACGTTCAACAGTCTGTGGTCTCAAGTTGATCACTGTGTTCATAAAAAGGTTGGTACAAATAATGCAACATATGTCATATTTCTAGAAGTAGCTTAATTATTTAAATTCCTTTTTCTGGTGTTCTCGACTTTGTTACCTTATTATTATCTTAACGTTTTTCACATGAGTTTGTGAGGAAGATAAGGAATATTCCTCTAACTTGAACAATAATGCTTCGTCACACAGTCAAACCCCCAGTTTATAACTTTGCTAAAGAAATGCAATGTATATATAGATTTTGTCTCTGATTCAGCTTTCGTTATGAATGTGATAATCTATGAATGTTGGAAGTATTACAACATGCAAAATATATTCCTGAAATATCCTAATACATACATAGAGTACTTCATTTTCCACTGGCAACTCACAGAGTATATTTGCTATTTATTTTGTGTTGATTTTATGTTAACAAACTCACCACAAAATTTAATGAAAATTACTGCTTAAGAATAGTTCAGTGATAATGATACTATGGAATTTCTCATTGTTGAACACAATGATCCAGTTAATCTTGCAATTATGTATGATGTCTTTTTCATGTCTTTGTCTCTAGCAACAAAGCTGATGAATTTAAACATGTATTCTTCCAACCTGTAGGCAAAAGCTTTTTAAGGATGGTTTTCAATAAATAAAATCTAACCTCAGAAAGAACTAGATTGCAATCAATAAAAATATGTTACTTTTCTAAAGGAATGGCAATAATCTTTGCAGTTTAAAGTTGAAATTAATTTAGGTGGTAAGACAGGTGGCTTACAGAAGCTAAAATGTAATTTCAGCTCCAGATCTAAACAAGCTTGGTATAAGTCTGCAAAAAATATAAGCATGCCAAATTCTCCCTCTCTTCTACAATTAATTCTTATATTTATTTCCCATGCACAGCAATTTCCATTCAATGTTATTGTATTAAGATTTTACCTTTTGCTTTTACATGTAAAGTAAACTGTTTCTTTCTTGCTCTCTTTTTCTCTTTTTTCCACACAAACACACACACAGAGTGCAGCTGGGCTTGATGCTCTAGACAAGAAGTTCATAGGCTTTAGCTACAACATAATGTATCTGGAGAAGCCTTCAGCAGCAGTGCAGTGTGCAGGGCTAAGAATCTACAGGGCTAAGAACCTGTTTTAAGCCTCAGAGTAGAGAAGTTATTCCTCTGAAGAACGTGTGGTTTTTATCTGCCAGTCTTCGCCTGCTGTATTTAAATTTTGCTCGTTTTCTACCATATGCTAAATACTCATATCAGTTTTTACTAAGTCTTTTGTATCTCTTTAGCATTTTCACGTGAAGTATACCTTTAACTTTAAGATTGTATATCATTTGTTACCAAAGTCATGTCTGTCATCTATTTAATAGCCGAAAATTATAGTTTTTGTCTTGACTCTCTCTATTGTAACTACAAAAACTGCCTCCCTTTAATATTCTTTTACTTCCATGCTGACTTTTTTCTCCTGCCTTTCTTTATATAAAAGAGGTGGCAAATAATGAAGAAACACAAAGCCAATCTGCACTGAACTGAACTAAAAACTTATCACATTAATTTTTCACAGTGTAGTGTTATTTTCCCAAAGATGCCCAAAATGACATGTAAATGTAAAAGGATGTGTGAATCATTGTCAGAATCTGTAATTTTAATGGAAGCATAATATCAATAAAAGGATGTTTTCTTTTTGAATTAACTTTAATTTCATATTATTTAAATTCAAATTTCATTTTAATTAGAAAAATACATGAAATAAATTATGATGAGTGACATTTTAATGCTTAGAGGGTGAAAGGAGGGAAAAGCCTACACAAATCTTTTCTTCTCTCTTAGATAAACAGCAAAAATTTAGTTACTTTTCCTCATTTAGTACAATTTCTTACATTGTGAGAAATGCATCATCACATAAAACTCAATCCCTTTAATAGGTCATCTGAATGAATTTGAAGTCAAATAAAAAAGTTTCAAGTAAACCTTCTTTGTACAAATGCTGTTATTTTTCAAAGATTGGCATAGTATAGGAAAAGAGCCAGGAAAATGCAAGAACAGCCTCTTGAATTTGAAGAAAATTTTCATTTACATAAAAGAGGATGAAGCTGAAAATTAGCATGTTTTCTCAGAATACAAAGAAAACAAATACCACAAACATTGATCTCGGAGTGACATTTTGATGTCTAATTGCCTGGTGAATCTACCTCTCATCCGATTTCCTCTGCATGGGAAAATATAGGCATTTCAGGCACCACCAAGTCTAAAAAGACAGAATAATTTCTGCTATGTGGCATTAAGAGTTGCTGTCTCCTCTGGCAGCTTCAGCTCAGGACCCTCCTGCCCAGAGGTCTGGATGCTGAAGGATGCAGCTGCCACCCTCCCCTTTGCAGGCTGGTGATGCCTTAGGATTTTAGCTTCTGTATTTTTCATGTGTCTGTACTCCTGTAATTCTTCAGTGTATGACTCTAGACTCCATATAGGGTGCTAAGCCACTATTCTCTCATTTTTAGGCAAAACAATTCCTCTCTAAGCACAAAACTCAAGGACACCTTACTGTCCCAGGCCCCATGATATGTTAACAGCACTGAATTGGAGTAATTGACACCATCACCTGACGCTGTAATTGGAGGATTAACCCCCAATATGCAAACGGACAAAACTTTTAAAGTATGAAAATCCCATGACCCATTGTCCATTTCGGGTGTAGCCCCTGTGTGGGCTGTAATTACCCTAAATGTACCTGAAGGTCCTTCAATAAATTTAACTCCTTTTTATTCTCTTAACTTTGTCTAGCCTCTCTTTTAGGTAAGCCCATCTAGGCATCAGTGGACCATTAGCAAAGCTGAGCTGCTGACCCAGAGACACACACAGGGACACTGACACGGTTGGTCACACAGACTCTACAGCAGGGCCTCCAAGAGCTCCTGCTCACAGGACTCACACACAGCACAAGCACAGAGAGAGGTCAATAGTGTGGGCATACACACAATTTTACAATTGCACTGCCAGTACTCCACACCCTTCTGCTCATTCCATGAGTCTCTACTCCCTGACTGGTCCAGCATGCTGGCTGCTGGCAAAAGAGCATGTGCACTCAGATATATTGGATAGGGAGTGAGATTTTGTAAAGACACAGCTGAAAAAATAGTTACTGAGAAGATAGGACAGAATGCATTGCTCAGGTGCAGGGTTTGGTCAGGCAGGCATAAGGATCACCCACATTTTTCATGTCACCAGCCCTTTTATACCCTCTTTGTTTCTCCCTGATCGCCTTCCCCTGCACATTTCCTCATCAGTTGGCATAATCCCACTGACAGCCCACCCCCTTGCCCCCCAGCATCCTGGACCCTCATTTTTCCATCCTTCTCGGAAAGGAATATCACTACTTTATCTGCCATGGATGTATTTGATACGAGAGGTGATGCAGCTGCACATTTGAGACACCTAAGAAGAAGACTTGGTATGAATTAGTCTCAGCCTGGTCAAGTCTGAGGCATTTGTGGATGTGAAAGAAAGCAATTTCTAAAAACACAATTAAGAAATGTAGATTTCTACATGGTTAAGACATCAAGGGTCTGAAAGAAGGTAAGTCATGATTAAGGAAACTGTATTTTGGGTTTCAAAACATTTAAAAGTTTAATTTCTCTTGTGGAAGTACTTGACAATATTTTCCTTTGGAAAGGCATAAGAATGTGAGAATAAGTCTGACACATGGATTATGCATTATTTATGAAGTACATACAAGATAAGTCTCCAGATAAGACTTTTTTATGACAATGTTAATGTTTACTGTGTCAGCCCTCTTCATGTCCGCTTCTGTTTGGGAATTCAGTGAATGGATGTCCTGCTATAATCAGTGAAAGCATAAATGTTTCTGTTATTTATCCCTGAACTGAAGTCTGAACTTCAAAACAAACTGGGATTGCTCTTTACCTCCAGATATTCAATTACAGATTATAAAGTTCTGCTACCTGGTTGACACTCTTTCATATGTGAAACCTGATGCAAAGATATATGGCTTAATGTTTACAACAGATTAATTTTGAGGGACCTTTCAGCACTTTATAACATCAGAACTGAAAAGTACCTGAGCTGTACTGAAGGAGAGGTGATAGAGAAGAAAAATTATTGGAATTCAGTAGAACACTCACTTCTGAACAAGCTAAACAAGAAATGGAGTTATTGGGGGTTTGCCTAAGAAAATACTTACATTTCTGAATGTTAAACCGTGCTGTGATGGCAAACCTCATTTTCCAAATGAATCACTAGTTGGTGGTATAAAGTTTGTCTGTAACATTGTTTAGTAAAAACTGTAATGCTGAACAATTAAATTAAACTTCAAAGTTCCTAGCATCCTATTTTCTTTGAAAGCACCATTTCTGCAGTTCCTTTTCTTAGATCCTGTGATTATAATTCCGTAGTGCTCTGGATAAACAGGTAAGATCTGTCAGAGCAAGAAAATAAAATTTCAGGAGTGACAGAATTTGACATAACATCAGCTTGTAAAGGTTAAAAGTCTTTGAAAAGCAGATTTTGGAAATGTTTCATATGAAAAGCATGGAGTGCCATTCAGCTCCAAATGAGTGGTAATAAAACATCATTTATTTCTTCATGTATGGTTGTTGTGGTTCTTTCATACATTAGTAGGAAAAAGCAATTAAGTAAAGATCCAAGTCTGAAATGGTAGGTGTTTTCAACCCAGGTTATTATTAAAAGTACAGTAACTAACTAATTAACGAACTTACTTTATGTTTCCAAAACCTGCATTGGCCAATGACAATAACTGGGTACTAAGCAGATCAACAAGTGAGGAAATCATAGAAATCACATTAATTAATAAAATATTTTTAATAGTCACTCATTTTTTTACATAATGGCTTTGTATTCTCACAGTTTATATTAGTACATTGTCAGTGAAGTTTAGCTGAAACCTGCATTTACTAAAGAAATTAATTTTTAAGGGAAGAAAAAAGTGCCACAGCAAATTATTTGTATTAATATTAAAATCATTTGTATTAATACTAGTAATAGTCATACTTACTGACCTCTAAATTAACTTCGCTTTTTTTTCAAGAAGCGTCTCCAATTTTTAGGGCATGGCCAAAAATAGACATTGAATAAATAAATACTTGTAATTTTTCTGTCAATTTTTTTTTTTTTCCAGTATTTGCATCAGCCTTAACGCTGACATAACCAAGACAAACCTGATGAGCTACATGGAGTTTGTGTAGATGCAGGTGCTGTGCTGGGGGCTGTGTCCCAGGGACAGTGAATGAGGTGGCTCAGGCCACTGGGGGAGTGCCTTGCATGGCTACTGACAAAGTGAGGAAATGAGAAATGCAGAGAGCAGCGCTGCTGTGTTTCCCTACTCGCCCAGCCTGTTCAAATCAGAGTGCAGAAGCTGAGGTTTTGTCTCTGTGTGATTTGTATTTGCAGCTCGCCTATGTTTTAGGTGTGTCATACGTGTTTGATATGTCCTATACTCCCCACCCTAGGTCATATAGAAGACTGCTTTGTGTGAATATTACAGTTCTGGAGGCTGCCACTCTGGATTTGTGCATGGCTGGGACACTGGATAACAAAAATCTAAAAGCAATGACAGAGCAGTATGCTTAAAAATTGTTAAGCCCTTTTTCAGGTCTCATAATGGCTTTTTCACTTTTGTTGACTTCTTTGTTAAGGAAAATGGTGATGTGAAATGTGCTATTTTTATTATTACTCCTGCTTAATTTTTATATTTTACATAATTTAAAATCCAAAAACTAGAGAATTAATGAAACTATGATGCAACTGCAGATGAAAAATTTGAACAGTTACAAAAGAATGTAATTTGTTCAGACAATTTTTTTTCACTACATTTTAAAATAATTGCTTTCTTTTTGATTTAATGAGTATGTGGGAAACTTTCTCATTCCAGATAAAGCAAAAGTTAAAAACAGGAAAAATAATCTTAATGAACAAAAGAAATTTTAGTCCCCTTTTTTAAAATAAGAAAGAAAAGAAGGCTGAAGTAATTGTGCAAAATTATTTCTAGGTTGCCCTTAAATACATATGCTGCTGTAAAATATTGTAAAGAATAATGCTTACTACACTTGTGATAATTGCTTACTACACTTGTATTAATTGGTGGTTGCAGCCAGTGCTCATCAGGAAAATCATACTTAATTTATAAGTTAATGTAACCACAATGTCAAAGTTTCGCAGTAATATGTCAGCAAGATTATTTTTGCTGTTTCTTAGAGGACAACAGTAACAGACTTATAAGTTTTCACAGAGAAGTAAAAAAGAATCTCTCAGAAATGCTGATGGGTACAAGAGTATGTGTCACCTTTTTTCTAATAACATATTAGTGAATAAATCTTTTCAATGCTTTCAGTTCAGGGAAAACAGTGAAAGGAATTGCCACAGCTCATTGTTATTTCCAGAAAAATAATGGTTTTACCATTTCCATGTGCCTAGGCTTTCAAGATACTTCCATATACACACTTTTTTTTTTTTTTTT
>VZRL01005862.1:639000-743292 GCA_013397895.1 Origma solitaria
TTTAAATAATGGACACGTTTTCCTTTGGCAATCTCTGCATGTCATCATGACTTTATATGATACCTTCCTTGAACCCAAAGTAGAGCTCTGAAGAGTTTCACGTTGTGCAGGTGCTATGACTTGAATACAGTTGCCATGGAGTCTTTGAAATGTCATACAGAAAACTTCCTGCTATAATTCAACCATCCTCTGGCTTTTGAATCAAAAAGAAAAACATATATAATCTTCCACAGTGATCAGATAATGGATGCTGGTGTGAATACAGAGCTGTTAAGTTTTTCAGCAAACACTTCAGCTTGCAGGGAAAAAAAAAGTTTGCTTCTATGCTGTGCAAATATAGACTAAATACTATAGCTAGCTGTCCTGTCAATATTTCTAAAATTAAAAAAATAATAGTTTTATTGAACAGTCGGTTCCTAAGATTTTAAAGAAGACACCTGAAATCACTCTTGAGTAATGTTTTTCTTTTTTTTATTTGCTTCTCTATGAGAACATTAATTAGTTGTCTAATCCAGAAAAGAGAAGTTCTGACAATCCCTCAGTATTATAAGGAATATTAATTATGTTCATTGTTACTTACAAGAACACTTACTGAAATCCAGAAAATAATTACTACACAGCTGCTGTGCCAAAACTCTGAGAGCATCTTCTATATCAACTCAGCAATATTTTCACAACAAATCAAATTAAGGGGACAAAGTAGAGTTTTTCTTTAGGCAGGACCTTCTTTATCCAGAATTTTCTGCAGAAGAATGGGCATAAAACCTAGCTTCTCAGTGAAATCATAATTTGATCATTCTTTTTGAATGATGATGTATCATTTAAAAAAAAATATAGAATTCGATAATAGTGTGGTTTGAATAAAATGATGAAATAATTTGTTTTAATTTTTCAAACCTGAAGGCCATTTGGCTCAAGCTATAATACATCCTTATTATAGAAGAAAAATAGCAAAATAACCCCGCAGGGTGGAATTTCGCATGGGAAAGGAACAATGAAATTGTTCATCAGCCATTTTGTGAATTGACGTGACTGAAGAAATAGGTACATATTTGGTCATAGACACTAAAAAAAAAAAAAGGATGGATGTTTTAAATTATTTTCACTGTAAAAAAAAACCCCAAAACCTCTATGAAGGAAATAGAGAAGATCAGATTGATAAATGTCATATGAAGGAGAAGACGTTTTTC
Organism: Origma solitaria; assembly: GCA_013397895.1. NCBI lineage: Eukaryota > Metazoa > Chordata > Aves > Passeriformes > Acanthizidae > Origma > Origma solitaria. Next base: position 640,191 of record VZRL01005862.1, read on the forward strand.
AAACATGAATGATGAGGTAGAGCTGAAGCCAAAATACTTACCTTTAAAGCAAAGGGCTCAATTCTGTGATAATTCCATAAAGCATCTTACTCCGTGGTCTGAGGTGAGATTCAGTCTGACCTTGGTTAGGTCTTTATTTTCTAAAGCCTGTCTCTGGCTCAGCATTTTTCAGATCTCCCTTACACATACATCCATTTGTTATTTCCCCACTTAACTGAAGAGGTGACTGAGCCTAAATGCATTCTAGTATATTGGGCATTCAGTTGTAAAGCCTAACCGAGGATTTGTCTCAGAGGGTTTGTAATAGAAAAAATAGCCTTGCTTAATTGATAATTTGAGAGTTAATTTTCACTAAAAGGCCTTTGAATCCTGCAAATTGTTTCATGCCTGTGCAAGGCAGTAGAAATGCCTTTGGCATAGGTTGTAGCTGTTTTCCATTTCCAGACAAGACAGATTAGATCTTGCAAGAAGTGTATGAGTAAAACTAACAGTAATAACAAAAACTGTATATTTTTGGTGTGGATTTTCACTGTGGAGAATCAGTTCTTAATAACTGCCCATGCAAACAGCTGTTAAGTCCAAAATCTTCAATATAGGTTCTCCTCAGAGCATGTAACTTCATACATTAACAAGAATCATGCTAAATTCAGTCTGCAGACAAGCTTGTTCACATCCTTCTTATCTTTTACTTGTGACTGTCTACTGGTTTGAGAGCAGATGAATGAGAAGAACATAAGTTGCACAGAAAGTATCAAAAATAGGCTACCTCACTGAGCTCACAAATAATCCCTATCTCTTCACAGGAGCACGAGGATCTGCATCACCAATGCTCTTGAAAGAGAAGGGTTAGCAGAACATTGTATGTCTGTAATGAAGTCCCTTTACTTTTAATAAAATAAATCAGGTATATATGTTCTTTTACATCAATTACATTTCATAAAATTTTGATTATTGTAGGAACTTTGAGCATAGCTTCATCTAGTATAGCAGATGACTTGATTCTATTAACAACAAATCTGTATTTTATTTCAAAATGCAGATTGTTTCTTGCACTTTTTTAAACTGGTCTAGTGTATGAACTTATATCTGAAATTCTCTAGGGTGGGTAAAATTATTTTACTGTTAGTATGTGTACTGCTTAGCACACTCAGGTATGGCCAAAAGAAGGAGAACCTTAGGAAACAAGGAAATATATGTTTTAAAGCTCTGGAATGTGTGTTTGTTGTCAGGGAATCTTCAGGACACTGTGAATTATACTCGTTTCAAATTTTTGCAAATTTTGTTGAAGCAGAGGCTTTTCATTAATCACAGTATAACTGAATCTGAATGTGCTTCTGCTTTTGCCATCCATGTGAAACATCCAAGTAAACAACAGAAATTCATTCAGTCAGAACAAGTTTTATGCTGATCTGTAGTGACCTGTGGGGTTCACTACACATTTTTGTACTCATTAACCTTAGCAAAGATATGTTGATATGCTTTATCCCAAATGACATTATTGCTTTTGGTTCTCTGTTAACATGGAAATTCAGACAGTACTTATCTTAAGAAACACTGACATTCGTAGATTCATTGAACTACTTTGTGATACTACTGACTTGTCAACTAAATCAGCTAATGGGGTTTCCAAGATCTATGACGATAAGGCTTATACCTCAGTAATGTAATTAATGTGAAAATTACAGTACTCAAAGGGAAATGATTTAATCTTGCAGGATCATATAGAGAGATCCAGCTTCTGAAATGCATTTAATCATAGCAAAAATTACAGTGAATAATATATTTTTATTCTGTTTTAGCAAAAGAAGCTGAAATCAAATGGTTTTCTGCAATTACAGGGATTCCAGTGCTACTGTAGTGTGACACTACAGGGAAATGTAAATGTAGGCAAGGGCTCATTTCAAAGAATTCAGTCTGATTAGTAAACATGCAGTGTTTTAAATGGTAGCATAATGCCTGTTTCTTTCTTTGAATAACTGATAGCTGGATTATGGAAATTGCCTCAAAGAAAAGGAAGTTATTACAACATTTTCCAACTAGGCATGATGAAGCCAGATTGTTTTCCCTGGAGCAGAAGCATTTCATGCAGAGCTTCTGGATCTCCTCTGTTGGGGAGGGCGGATGGGGTGTCGTGGATTTTTTTTTTTCCTTTCTTCCCTGCATATCAAAGCATGGAAATGAACTTTCTGAAGCTCTGTGTATCTTTTGTGTATATATATATATATGCTGGTCTCAGTAGATGACTACTGATTTTGCTTTGACAACAGGACTACATGGCTCAAAATCAGAGTAAAATCTCTTCAGATTCATCTTAGGGTAGGTAGAAAGACCATGTTTTCTCATTTGCATCTGCTTTGACTTGTGCGTGTCAATAAGTAAGACAGTTTCTCAAAGTAAAATTACTATTAAATGAAATATGGATCTAATTAGATAATTAACCATTTTCCCCTCATAGGTTTGAATGGCTGTTACTATAGATAGAGCCCTTAACACAGGGTAAGCAGAGTCACTCTGTGGAATTTGTAAAAGATATGACCAGGTATTACAATATTAATATTTGTTATGAAGTCTTTTAGGTACCATCAGTTTTTTGGTTTTTGGTTTTTTTTTACCATCAGAAAAGCATAAAATGTAAAATGAGGGAGATCAGCTCTTTTGAGGCAAAAATATTTTCCTTGGTGGCTAAATTGTATCATATATCAGAAATCCAAATACCCTCACACAAAATTACAGGGTATATAAATTATTAATATCCACTTATTCAGAAAAAGGGGGGGGGGGGAAGAAAATGTAAGACTTGCAGCAAATAATGCTTTAAAATATACTTGAGGTAGAATTACCGCACATGATTATTTTAAATTATTTATATAATTTGGATCTAATTATAACTAAAAAAATGTGTTTCTTGTATGCAAATTTATTTGAAGATCCAAGAGTGTTAAAACAGTGTGCAGTCTATACAATATACAGTGTGATATTTCAATTTTTTTTAACGACTGATCAGAATTATAACCTGTACCAGTACTGTTTGTTGGGTTTTATCCTTGCTTCACCGCCTCTTATTTAAGAGCACTGAGCTGGTGAAAACATGGCAGAGAAAGAGGTTTGAAAGCTGCTGTTGAAAGTACCAACATTTTTTTTTTCTCCAAAATCAAATTCTACTGCTTGTTTCAGCAGCTGCAGCCCAGCCCAAAATCCAACTTGCTTACAAGGCAGCTGTGTGTGAAACTGAACAGACCACCCACATATTAAACAACAAGGGGCAAAATTCTCCACTCTGTTATTGCTCATTATCGTCATTGGCTAATGGCTGAATTTGACATATTTAAACTACTTTAATGTTTTTTAATGGTTTATTCTATCTTTTCTCAGCTTCCTGTCTGTTCCGCAGGGCTTCTCCTGCTGAGATGGAAAAGAATTTTCTGTGTGAATGGGTAAAATTCTTTCAACAGAAGGAGCAGGAGATTTCAGCTTCCTCAGACCTCAGTCCTGGTGCAATGGAAAGCTTACCTGCTAACACGGGTCAGAAATGGTAATAAGATCATAATGAATCATAGCAGTCTTTCATGATCTTTAAAAAATAAAGCAAAAAGTTCCTTCAAGAGTCTGAGGATTTTATCAAATAGTTAATGAAATTAAATTTCTGCCATCTGCTACTTAAATATTTTAGTAAGGAGGAGGGAAACACCAAGGCCAGATATCTTTCTCTTGTTTGGACTTGACTTTGCAGAATGGCATACATAACCCAGGTTGCATTTTTGATAACTACAAGAACGTAAATACTTTCAAAATATGCAGCTACATTTTTCAAAAGTTTCAAAAATCAGAGAAAGCAGAAGTTAAAAAATGTGTCCAAGTCACTGGATCAATGGGCCAGCCACTCTGAAGCTGTTCCTGTCAGATACATTCTCTAGGACATGTCAGTGGTGCTGTCATTAAAACTAATAGGATTCAGCTTGAGGTATTGTTCAGAGATGTGTAACCTGCCATTTCAGGCCGAAGTGACCTTTGTAAAGTTCTGCACTTCTTTGTAAACTTTTTTTTAAAAACTGGAGACGTACACAGTTCACACTGCTTGCAGTCTGGACACACAGATCAGGATCAAAACAGTATTTTAAGCAGTTTGTACTCAATTTTGTTGCTTCAATTTCTTGGTGATTAAAACTCAGTAGGACCTTTGCTTACTTCGGAGCCATAAAAAATAATTGTAAGGGGACTGGAGAACACTTATTAACTGATCCAAAAGACACTGAAATCAGCAGGGGATTTCCATTAACTTCTATAAGCATTCAGGGTTCTCCATACCATTTTCTTTTCTGACTGCTGAGAATAAAATGATAGAAGTTTATACATTTTTTGAATCAAAGTTCTAAAAGAGCATTAAGTGTTCTGATGAATAATGTACAACAACTACTTACACAGCTTCTGAGAAGATCTTTTTGAGAATTATTTGTCTGTAAATTCTGTTGCAGTTTGAGAACCTGAACCCAGAATCTCATTATTTTTAGTGTCAGGTTTGAGCTTAGATATGCAACCTATAAAATTATTGTAAGGAACTCTTATTGTACTTTAAAATTGAGACAGACTACTTCTTCCTTACTTTTTTTTCTCCTGATGGCTATCCCCAAACACTTGCAACCTGTCAAGAGAATCTGTCCATCAATAACACACAAAATTGTGCATCAGTTACTTTGTTCACTCTTTAGCTGTCAAGATCATTTTTTAAAGCACTGTCACTTAGAAAGTCACACAAATGAAAACTGAATTATGCTGCAGACTGTATGAACCTGCAATCCTAATTTACTTGATATGATGGGAGCAGGTGGTGAGAAAAAATGGAAAATACTGTACAAAAAAAATGTAGCTGAAACTGTATCATCAGTGGCTATCACAGTTCTAAGGTGAGTTTAAAAGATTAAGGTCTGTGCTGGTTCGGGCTGGGGTAGCATTAATTTTCCTCACAGTAGCTATTATGGGACTGTGTTTTGGATTTGTGCTGAACACAGTGTTGATAATATAGACACATTTTCATTATTGCTGAGCAGGGCTCACGCAGAGCCAAAGCCTTTGCTGCCTCTCACCACACCCCACCAGAGAGAAGACTGAGAGTGCACAAGCAGTTGGGAGAGGACACAGAGAAGACAGCCAATCCCAACTGATCCAAGGGATATCCCAGACCCTACGGCATCATCCTGTGCACATAAAGCTGGGAGAGGAACGTGGAGACATTCAGCATGATGGTATTTGTGTTCCCAAGTCACCGTTATTTGTGATGGAGCCCTGCTTTCCTGGGGATGGCTGAACACCTGCCTGCCAATGGGAAGTGGTGAAAGAATTCCTTGTTTTGTTTTGCTTATCTGTGTGGCTTTTGATTTGTCTATTAAATTGTCTTTATCTCAACCCATGAGTTTCTTTCACTTTTACTCTTTCAATTCTTTCCCCCATCCCATTTGGAGGATATGTGAACAAGTGGCTACATGGGGCTAAGTTGCCAGTTGGGGTTAAACTCCTAAGTTATAAATCTTCATCTGATTTTTGTTGCTATTCAAATATCTATTACTACTGCAATGTAAAGAAATAAACATGACAGGGAAAAAACCACAAAACATAAAACAGAAGCATTAATTGAAAGAATTCAATTGAATTCAAAATTCAAAATCAAGTATTCAAATTGAAAGAATACCTATTGAGTAGGTCTTAATGACGGAACACACCATATTCTCAAAAGAAGTAGTGAATTATGTGAAGTTTCTTTCTTTTTTTTGTATTTTTCATTAAAAAATAAAGGTAAACCAAAATTATTGTAGGTATGGCTAGCCACAGCAAAGACTTGGGGAAAAAAGCTTGAGTGATCTACCTTTGACTACAAAACAGCTCTGTAGGGTTAGGACCTTACTGATAACTTAAATGGCACCTGGGAACATTCCTAAAAATCATTGTCTATATTATTAAATTCTTAGACTAAGAACTTAATTGACACACTGACACAGATGTGGACCACAACTCAGTCATGTTTGGGGAATCACCATGGCCTCGGAAATTGTCCATGCAGGTAGAAGTCTGTTTTAGACCCTGAAAATATATCAATTACACCTGGGAGGTGATTTCAGTGCCAGAAAACACCCCCGGACATGTTTAATAGCCTTCAGTCCACCCAAATGCAGTTGGACTGTTGAACTTGGCCATACAGTGTGCCAAATTTCCTACAGTATATCTCTGTTGACTTAAAAATATCTTAGTAATAAAGTATTTGACACTGCAAGTACATTTCAGAGATATGAATTTCATTGCTAAAACTTAGTTTAATGTGTTTTTCTCAGCTTTCTAAATTTCTTACTATATTTTATCACCAATAAATATGATGTTTCTTAACTGTACACGGGGAAAAATAAAAGAAACCTAGGAAGATAGATATAGTAACATATTGTTGCCATAACGTGTTTGATTCAGTCAGTCACCTAAAATTGTATTTAGAATAAGCCTAATGGAAAATATCATCTCATTGTAAATGTTGAATATCTGATTTATTCTTTTATTCCCGGGCAATCTTATGGTAAAGGGAGAGGTTACAGACGTGTATAGTCTAGAACAGTTGTCCTAAGTCTTCAGCTGATACATTTGGTGAGAAGTCTTACCCCTTTGGGAGGAGACACAAATTTAACAGTGAATTCTGCAACTTTAGAAATATGGAACAGTAACTTGGGGTACTGTCTCTTTTTCTACATGTCCTTTGTGCACACACTTTTTAAAGTAAGCTGAGAAAAAACAGTAGACATTAGAGTCAAGGGAACAAGCAAGTGAAAATACTTAAACAAGCAGAATGTTTTTATGACCTTACATAAAAACATAAAATCCCTATATATACATACACATATAAATAAAATCCCTCAAACCATGTAATTAATAGATGCTGGACAGATAATAGATACTAATAGATGCTGTACAGTTTAGGCATTTATCTGACATTGTGTTTCTCTGCTAGATTCTCTAGGTCTCTACTGTTAATTTCTATTAACTTTATAAGATAATTTCAGATTATTCTAAATATGTTCTCTTTGAAAGCATTTTATGAAGTAATACTTTCTCTGAAAGCATTACAAAACAGTGCTTCCAAAAGTCAAAGGGATCAAATTGTCTGTTACTGATTCTTGCTTTCATGCATTATTGTCTACTATTTAAAAACTATAATCTTCATATTTCACACTACCTGTGTACTGCAAAATACAACTGTGATTTTTTTGGCTTTGTGAGGCTTGTGAAGGACATTGCCTTATACTCAAGTCTTTGTAGGCCAAATTTCTATATAATGAATCTAATACTGGGTAATGAGTTTTAGTTTAGTGAACAGAAATGCCTAATGAAGAATATGTTGATTATTAGAAATTTTGATTATTTAAAATAGCAAAACACTTATAGTAGGATTAAACTTATTTAACTTTATCCCCTCAAAAGCTATAAAATCAAGTCTAAGCATTAGATCCCTCTACAGTAAGGGATAAGGTGTTTAATAAAGAGTTAGATAAACATGAACAGTGACTCATTTAACCTCCCTGAGGACTGGATGAAAGCAGCACCATCTTTTCTCTCTAAATATTATTCCTGCAAGCAATGAGACCCACGATAAGCTCTATATATAATTGGAAGAGTAATATTATTCTGTTGAGGTAAGAAAGAAAAGTTACTGACCTTCACAGAGCTAATTGAAAGAAAGCATTCTGTACAGTCCCTCTATTTGTACTACATGTATAAATACATATATACATTTATACTACATATGCACATACTACATATGCATCCATGCTTATGCACATCTATACATGCAGTGTATAAAATAGCTGTGAAAAGGCTGAATATCTGAGCCTTGATGCTAATGATATTGTGACAGTAATTAATACTAATTAATATATTCTTGGCACAATATTAGACACATAAAATGTATTAGTTATTTCATTATTCAAAAGTGCAAGACTACAAACTTTTTTTTTCCTAATCTAAATTTTGTTCATCATCCATATGCCAAAAGAGAGTAAAATCATCTCCATACCAATAACTGTAGGATTTTTTTTTTTCTCCAGCACAGATCTGTTCCAAAAGATTGTCATAGGTCATTAACTATAACATTATGTTTCCTTTGTCCAGCAATGTGGTTATTCAAAAGTAGTATTGGTTGTCAGAGGTTTGTTTACAACACTTCTAAAAGCACTGTGTGTACTCATGAATAACAATCTAGATAATTTGGTCTGACTAGTGGAGTAATACTCTTATGAAATTTTTTTCATCTTTGTCATGCACATCATGTCAGACAAAACACTGCGTATAGTTTTAGATTCATTATTCAGGCCAAACAAATGCCATAAGCTCCTATCAAGGTCCTGAACAACCACAGTTTGCTGACTTTATCACTCTTCCAGAGGACAGCTTTAACTATGCGCAGCACTTTCAAATACTATACACTACAGAGAAAAAAAAAATACTGTTTATACTGGAAATAAAAAGATAAATAATTTGTGTGAAAATTAATTCCTTCCCTCTTTTGCCAATCTATTCTAAACTCAGATGTCCAATTCCATCAGTTCTGCCTTACATATGAAATATCTTTTACTGAATGGCAACACTAATCTATGACTCAAGATTGTGATGTTGGTCTCTTCCTTTTTGAAATGCTAAAATTTAACTTCAGTCCACTTAGTGAACCTGTATGTAATTTCTGTAGGTAGAAATGCATTTTCTGCATAATTTCATGGGTCTCCATCTAGGAGGAGCTAGAGGGCATGACCAGAAACAGAATAGCTAAAATAATACCCTGCAGCCAGTTTACTAAAGCAATGACAAATTTGCAAGAGTCTCATTATCACTATTGAAGAATTTAAGACAGTATTTTAAAGACTTTAAAGTTATTGCCAAAATAATCAATCTTCATAGGTCATAAAGTACTTGCAGACTTTTATCCCCCTGATTTCCTACATCCGACCATACTGATGAAATATTTTACAAAATATCTAATTTTGCTACATTTATCATTTAATGATTTTTTTGAAACATATTAATTTTGTTTGGATGGAATGTGAGATAATTCACTCAAAGGGCCACTAAAGCTCTCTCACACTTTTTGTTTTGACTAGAATATCTACATGCACTCAGAAAATCTGTGACACATAAAAAATGCTTACTAAGCATTAAGAATATGAAGATATAAAAAACAATCAAAGCTTTGTTGCAGAATATATTTAGAAGATTGACAGCAATCTTCCATTTTATAAATGCATGCAAATTATGATAATTAAAAACAGTTATCTATAACATTTCTAAAATCTATTTGTTTAACATTCCATCCGTGTCTGGACCCTGAACTGTATCATAATTCTTGACTTCAGATCTCTCTCTTCAGGCTTTTTTTGGCCTCTGTCTCTCACTCAAAATATTATTTATCCCAGTGCTTTCACCTTTTGTATGTTTGCAGGAACCCTGTTTCATCTGCTAATAGTTTCTGACAGACTTACAAACATATGGCACAAGATTAATCATAGAAACATAACATATATTTACTTATAACAAAAACTCATGTACATGAAGACATTTTCCAATATCTTTAACTCTCCAATTTCTTTTTTTTTTTCTTTAGACTTGTACTCGCTCAGAAAACTTTTTGCTTAGAATTTCCATCCTCTTCAACATACAGAATTGCTCACAAGTAATCCCAGTTCAATGCTTTTTTAATATAAATTTGTATTTCCCTCCTGACATCTCTTACAGACTGCTTAGGGAGACATGAGAGGAAGGCTGTGATGTCATGAATAATACCTACATTTTGTTACATGAGCACCATGGGCATTGATTTTTCATCTACTCAGAAATTTTTCATATTTTTCATTTTTGGACACAGGAGTGCTTTCATAAGAATTTTATTCTCTGAAGGTGAACAGGAGGTTGGCTGTTCAGCACTTTGTCAGCAATTTTTTCATAGATGCACACTGTCAATTCTATTGTGGCTGGTATTTGTTCATATGTTTCAAAAGTTCATTACTGCCACATGGAGGTGGTGGAGTTTAAGAAGATCTAAGGGAAAGTCTCTCTGTTATCTCTGTTGAAATACACTTGCAGCGAGAGAATTTTTCACTACCTTAGCAAAAAATGTCATTATATGAAAGGAAAGAAGAGGTCATACTTGTCATGCTGGTGCTCTCTTCACTGAGCTGCTGATAAAATTCTGATCGCCTCAGGTTGCTGGCTTTCTCTGTAATTTCCTGACATTAGATTTGAGAGAAAGCACCTTCTGTAGCTTTTACAGCAGCTACATTTCCTTTTACTTTATTACCATGAGACTATTTCATATAATCCTGGAACTTTTTCTGATGTTTCCCATGATTCTTTTCTTTGAGTTCCTGCATAGTTCAGTGTATTTCACTCAAATGTCTTTTCATCTTTCTTAACCAAATATCTTCTAACCTCTCATCTGTATCTGTTTCAGCGGCATGAATGTGGACATCCAAACTGATTTCTACTGATTTCTAGGCATTCCATTCTTATGAATGAAACACCTTTATGGTCATGCTGATATTTTTGTCACATTTTGCTGTTGGGGAAAAAAAAAAAAAGAAAAAAAGGAGGAGATATTCCATTTCAGCCATTCCAGTGGGCTGGAATGATAGCAAGGTTTGTCAGTTAGTACTGGTGATGTATGATGGTCAAGAACAAGAGGAAAAGACGACTTCTGAGCAGGGAACAAACTTTTCATTAAAAATATTACTAACTTCACTTCCTGCTTGTAATTTTACTTTTTATTTGTCTGGAAAAAATCTGGGAACTAAGTTCTTTCACATTATGTAAAAATCAGTCACCTGCTGACTTTGTCAACAAAATTTTAGGGTATTTTCTTTCACTGAAACTTCCAGCTGTAAGAAAAGTGCTCATAAATAATGTACAAGTGATTAAGACTGTCTAATGAAAGACTGACAAACTATGAATTTTATTTTTAAAATGTACATTATTTCATTATAAAAATTTTATATTTCCTCCTATGTATGATGTTTTATATTCAAAAAAAGAAAGGTGGGACCGTTTGTTTAGTGTACCTTCTTTGTCTGCACGTATGTCTTGATCTTTCATTAGGACACAGCATTGTTCAAATACATGTTTTTCAGTAAGAAACAATTCCATACTTGCCTTATTAATTAATCAATAAAGGCTAACTTTAATACTCTTAAAACAAATGACAAACACAGTTGCATGAGATATCCCTGATGAAAAACAAAGCTGAACAAAACATTATTATTATTAATAATAATAATAATATATGCAAGTTATGACTACTCTTTATTTAAATTTTCATTATCTGAGATGGTAAGCAATGGCCCTTGAAGTATCACACAAAATTATAATGCATCAAAATATTATTAAGTAATTGTAAATGTGTATCAGCAGACAGAAATAACGGGAATTCAAGCAATGAGGAGTATTAAATTAAGATGTTTAAATCTTTTTATTCAAGTCTGTTGCTTTTGATAAAATTACAGGATTAGTAGTTTCATACAAGACAGCTGTTACAATATATTTTGATTTTACTCAAGCCTTTGATGTGCTGTGTTGTGAAACCACAAAATATTAATTCAAGTCGTCCGGGATAAGAACACAGAGATTGACAAAAATCATTGTAGAATGATAAACAAAAAAGCGCAATGATAATTTCATCTTTGCTGTGGAGAAGTTTCTGAGGATGATAAGATCAGTTCCCTCATTTTTTTGTATATTTTATTCTATTGTGTGATGATACAAATAACCTATGCTTAAAATTTTTCACATAGCTGAGGGAATAACATCCAGACAGACCTGGACAAGCTTCAAAAAGTCCAAGTACAAAGTCCTTCACCTAGGTCATGGTAACCACTGGGTAACGGGGTTAAGATATTGAGAGCAGCCCTGATGGGAAGGATTTGGGGATAGTGGTGGATGAAATGCTGGACATGACTGAGCAGTGTTCTGCACTCACAACCCAGAACCATAGAACCATGGAATTTTTAAGTTTGAAAAAGACCTCTAAGATCAAGTCCAAATGTTGACCCAGCACCATGACCATGTTCCCCATTAAACCATGTCCTAAGTGCCATATCCACACATTTTTTTGAACACTTTCAGGGATGGTGACTCCACCACTTCTCTGGGCACTCTGTTCCAATGTTTGACAATCATTTCTGTGAAACAGGTTTCTGTAATATCTGATGCAAACCTCTGCTGGCACAACTTGAGGCCATTTCCTCTCATTTTGTCACTTGATGCCTGTGGGAAGAGACTGACATCCACCTCACTACAACCTCCTTTCAGGTAGCTGTACATAGGAATAAGGCCCGCCCCTCAGCCTCCTTTTCTCCAAACTTACAGTTTTCTCCAGGCTTTCTTTAGTGGAAAGCCAGCCATATCCTAAAAGAAGGCATAACCAACAGGCCAAGGAAGGGGACTGTGCCCCTGTACTCTGGTGAGGCCCCACCTGGAGCACCGCATCTGATTCTGAGGTCCTCAGCACAGGAAAGATATGGACCTGTTGGAGCAAGTTTAGAGAAAAACTGAGAGAAGAGAAAGCCTAGAGAAGAAGCCTGTTCAGCCTGGAGAAGAGAAAGCTCTGGGAACATCTTTTTGCAGTCTGTTATGGTAGGAAAAGAGGTAATGGCTTAACCAAAAAGAGGGTAGATTTAGATTAGATATTGGAAGACATTTTTTTCCCATGAGGGCAGTGGAACACTGGAATGTGTTGATCAAAGCGGTGATAACTGCCCCATCCCTGGAAACATTCAATGTCAGGTTGGATATGGCTCTGAGCAGCCCAAGTTATTTGAAGATGTTCTACCTCCTTGCAGGGGGATTGGACTAGATGTGGCCTAAAGGACCCTTCCAAGCCAAACTATTCTGATTTTATGATTCTGTGAAAATTCTTAGGTATATAATTTTTTTTTGGATTTAGGTTGACAATACGGAGGTAGAATCTGTGGATAGTTTCCTGCTTTTTTCCAAGAAAATTTAAAGTTATGAGCAGAGAACAGCTAAGAGAAAGGCTCCAACAATGTTCTTATTGATTTGAATTGGAGTAATATTTTTTGCTAAACTAGATTGTGCTTAAAATTTCATACTCATTCAAATGTTTTCACCACAATAAGGAAGCCATATGACTGCCCTACACACCAAGGACAGTGACAGATGCAGTGATTTTACATTAAATACTTTGATAATTTAAGAAGGATTCTGTGAAATTATGCAGAAACTGAGACTAGGTATCTGTGTAAATTCTAGTCTATGGAAGGATGGAGTGAAAACAGCAAGGAGGATGTGATGGTTGTAACTGGTGAGATAATGGGCCTTCTTGATTTCTGTAATCTAAATAGCAATGCGTGCATACCTTTCAACTGATTCTATAATTTCTGCTTCTATGTAATAATAGGTTTATTCTATTTATATAGAGTAAATCATCCTCCCCCTACATTTATTTCAATTTATGCCTAGATCAGTCTCACTAAAAATAAAGTGAAAGGGTTTGACAGAAGATTTTAATGAGAGCTTAGAGGTTTGGGAAATTTCTGGCTAGTTAGTCAGCTCACTTTAAAATAAATAAATAAGAGCTTGCAAGTGAGCGAGCCTGGGGAGAGCTTAATTAAAGTGAATGGGGAAATTAAACTGAAAAAAAAATGAGGCAGCAAGAAGGGAAAGAAAATCAGTCAGGAAAACTGCTGAAGGAGTGAGAGTGAAAAACAAGTAACAGAAAAGCAAAACACAGTTTCACAATCATTCTGTGGTTATTCCTTCTGGAAGTTCTTCCACAGGCTCCTATCACACGGGAAAGAGATCTTCCTAGTGGAAGGAGAGACACTGTGTTCCCACTGTGGGACTGACTATGCAAAGGAACTTGCATCAACTGGAGGTTTTGTCTGCATGGAGACATTTTCAGACATAAAACTGGCAGAATAATTAGTCCACCTTAAACTATCCTAATATGACTCCCCACTGTCAAAATTATTTCAAAAAAGGTGCTTTTGTTATATAGAAGTAAAGTAATTAATCTGGAAGGCAGCTGCATTTAGTCAGTGATTGACTGTCTGTGTGGGGGAGTTATATAAGCATAGCTAAATTGATTGCTGTAGCTATGCTGGAAATTACCCCACAAAAATAGACATACCATAGCCTATAATGACAATACATGCCTTTTTTCCCAGTATGTAAATTCTAAAGGATAACATGGATAACAAATTTAAACATGTGACGAAAGACAGATTTTCCTTTTCTTTTTTTTTTTTAGAAGAGGCACAGTACAACTCCTTGGTCCTTGAAAGTTTTGAAAACATATTCCATGAAGAATTATTAAAGTACTGGTTTCTTTGACCTGTGGAACAGAAGGCTGATAGAGGTAATGCAAACATTTTGCAGGAAGAGGTAATAATTTTTATTAGGCTAAACCGTGAGCTTAAAATAAATTAACAAAATCTGACAAGAAGCAGCAAAATCCGAGCTAAAATCTGCTTAGACACAGGTGCTGTTAATTACTGCTTATTATGTTAATAAGGTTATGAAGAAAAATGTCATTAGACGTGCAGTCAGGAGGATGTGCATGGGTGGGAGATGTGGCTGTGAGCTGAGGGTGACCATTTCAGACCCTCAGTGCTGGCCCCTCTCTAAGAGAAGCAGACACACATTCAGGCAGAGGTAGCAAATGCAACTTTGCACCTAAGTGAACATAAAGGCATTTAATTAACATGCCTTGGCTTTTTTAGATTTTTCTGATTTTACTAAGCTATTCCCAGGTGTTTCATTTGAGGTTTTTGTGTTGGTTTGTGGGTGGAGGTTTTTTTCTCTCAGTTTCCATGAAAATTTAGTCTATGAGTTGGGGTCTTTTTAATGACATATAAGAATCAAGCACCTAATTGTCATTAATTTTCTCTGAAAATTGAAACCGTTCCCTGAAGTTATTCTTTTTTTTGTTATTTGAATCCCACTCAGTTATTCATATCACTTTGACAAGCTGCTCTGAGTTTTAAAAGGCATGTGTTTTTCTGTCCCAAGAGAAGAAAATTCACTCATTCATCTCAAAAGTATATTATCTATGAGCAATAATGCTGAGTTTTTAATATAAGCCAAATTTATTTTAAAATCTGACATGAGTCTGTAATTAACTCTAGTTTTGCTAATATATCAAAGTGAAAAATGTTTTTAATATATAGAAAAGTGAACACAAATTAAAACAAGAGAAATCTGGTCAATTAAGAGAATTGAAATATGAACAAGAGCCAAATCCATTTGATTGCAAATGTGTTTGGTGATAAACTATTTCATAATGGTAGTCAGGCGAAACTTATAATAGTTGAATAGTAACATTACAAAATAACATCCTATGAGGACATCAAACACACTTTGTTTTGTTTAAAAGTTAATGAGTTCTGTTTTGGCTATGAGTTTAAAAAGCTAATTTAAGAAATGCTCAAAGCTTTCTTCAGCTATCACTCAGAACTTTTCTGACTGCCAAAGTACTTTGGCTTCACAAGAAAAACTTCTAGTGCCAGAGGCAAAAGTATGTTAGTTAAAGCTGAGGGACAGACATGAATACGTGTTTGGCTTTGCAGCTGTGGACCCTGGTTAGCTTATCTCCCCACATCACAAATCTAACTCTCACGGACTCAGAACTATATATGCTGCATTAACTAGGAGCTAAAGTCACTAATAAATAGTCTTGTGAACAAGCATCAAACAGCAAATTCATTAAAAAGTTTAAGGCAATTGCCACACACAGAGCACAATTTTTAAGTAATTTGAAATCTGTTCATATTTTAAATGTCAAACTGAATTGAAAGGATATGCATTTTAGATTTCACCGTATGTCTTCCCAGAGAGAGAATCATCTATCTATTTATCCATTCACAGCATTTACACAGTAGCTCACATGTGATGCCTGAAGCCCAGGAAAGTGTTTTATGTTTGGAAAGATTGCACGTTTCATTAAAATTTTAAAAAGTTTAAAAAAAGAAAAAAAGAAAGAAAGTTATAAATTGAAATAAGAAAGACAATTTGCCTTTGAATCTAAAATATAAAAAAAATATCGAGAACTTTCAATTCTAAATATCATCCTCAGCTTATTTCAAGAAGAGGTTGTATGAGAGAAACTCTGTTTGGAATTTTTAACTCACAGAGTGTAGGCACTTAAGCAACTTTTTAATATGTTGATCAGTTACAACATGAGGTGTGTCTTGTTAAAGAGCTATAAGCAACACATGTGAGTAACAGAGTTCATGGAAAGATGACAAATGTTTTTAGAATATCTCCAGGACTTGATTCCCCAATATCCAGTACTCTGTGATAAAAGATTAATATATATTATTATTGATAATAAAAGGCATTGCATGACATTGCAATGCTGATTTTAAGGTTCTCCAGGTTGGAGTGACAAGGGATACTAAGCAGAGCCTGGTGTGGCTTCTTCACCTGGGTTTGGTTCTGTGCATTTCCCAGCAGCAGAACTGAGTGGGGCAGACTGCATGCAATTCCCTTAATATTCAATGGCCAGAATCCAGGTGGATCTTTCTGGTGTAAGGGATTCTCCCATATTCTTCACCTTTCACAGCAAGAAATAACTACATTACCAAATACTATAACTTGATACACAGTTTGACTGGAATGCAGGAAGTTTCCTAAGCATGAGGAAAAACTTCTTCACTGTGCAGGTGACTGAGACTGAACCATGTTGAGAGAGAGTGTGGAGTCTCCTTCTCTGGAGATACAGAGAAGTAGGCTAAAACTGTTTGTGCAGGTCACCTTCACAAATGGTATGTACAGGTAGCTTCACTTATTTAAGGCTAGATTTTTTTCTGGTTTGCTGTAAAATATATTTCCCCAGTGCCTATGAGCTAAAGTTAACAGAGAGTCCAGGTCTTTATCCTTCACAAGAATGGCTGAACCACATCTGAAGCACAGGTAGGGAAGAGCCTCTGGTTCAGTTCTTGAAGGAATCTATTTCACATATGGGAGAACAACTTTTAGACATTGCTCAAGATGAAGTGAATATGGACAATCTTGCACTGTGCAAATATTGTTTTATGCAAACAAATTTTATGCAATTATTGTTAGTGCATGTTCATTTAAATTTGCTTCTCTTAAATTTGCTTATGTAAGAAATGCCACACTAAACCGATCAGAAAAAGGTACCCCGGCCCCTTTTATTTATTTCCAACTTCAGTCAACACTACATGCTTAGGAATAAAAGGATAATATCTGAATACAGTGATTTTTGGGGTAAGAGCCAGAGATTGGATACAAAGGAGATGAAGTATATACAGACTCAAATAGATGCCAACTTGATTTGGCAGAAAAATTAGTTGCCATCAGCTGAAAAGAGCCATGACTCCAAAGCTTCAGGAGTAGAGTTTAGTGGAAACTTATTTTTAAAACTTTAACTAATAAGCTTAGATAACTAACTGCAGCCTAACATCATTTAAGGAAAGAGCACCAAAATAGCCAAGTATTTAAAGATCCAGATGAAATCCTTACACACTGGTGGTTTAGAAACACCCTAAGCCAAAAATTCAACAAACATGGCAATCGTTGCTAAAGGCTGTGCATGCTGTACACAGGCCATTTATATTTTGTGCTCCCTCTCTTACTGTACAATGAATCCACATTGGCATTATTTGTGAAAAGGAGTTTTTTGTATTCTTTGTTTTCCATTTGATGACAGATAGATTTCTTCAGTTAAACGTCTGTGTTTCTGACGCCCACAATGGTCTCTATGTATGTTATCAGCATGAGTTTAGATCAAACAGATAGGCAAGAAGAATAAAAGCAGGGTAATCATAAAGGAATAAAGAATGACAGCAAATGATGTCAATGTAGGATAGAAATTTGTTGTGGTTTGACTCAGTGTTCCAGTGCACCATTTGCAGTTGATCAACCATGGAATACTTTGATGACCAAGTCATATTATAAAGCAACAAAAATTTCTATATTTGGCTAAGTTTAAGGTTGAACTGCTAGCACTAGTATTGAGCTGAATCGTTTTTTCACCCTTGCTATTATTTAATCTTTTAAGTTGTTTGGATTTTAGTTTAAGACTAGATTCATTCCTTCATTTACTTTAGTGACATCTGTGGACTGCTGAAACAGTGGAAAAGCTGTAAAACACAGATTTTTTTTTTTTTATTTAGTCCCCTTTTTTTTTTAGTTTCTTTACTCTTGATAATTAATGGGTAGAGAATAATTTGTTCTATCACTGAAAACAAAATAAAGAAACCTATCAAAGAGATAAATCTTCAACAAACTTCCTAAGATGCAGAATTTGTAGCATGAATAGCTAAAGTAGCTACAGAGTAACACTTCACAGGAAATGCAGCAGGAATGAATAACAGTGACATAAACATATATATTGCCTAAGGCATAAAAGAAAGTTGTTAATTTGCAGTACAAAGGAGCCAAGAAGTCTTGATTTTATTGTGGTGCTTGTCCTCTGTATACTCTGAATGTATGCTTTGACTATACAAAAATGTGATTCTATTGTTCTAAATCTCATTTCAGCCACCAATTTTTTCTGAGAAAAGAAAAGAATCCGAGTATTGTTAGTACACTAGTCAGGTGTCCAAAGAAGAAGAAGTTACCTGCTAAGAGTATAGCTATACTGGGCTAGTTTAAGTTTCTTTTTTCATAAAATCTTTAGAATTTAACCAGCAAAAATCTTATGCTTTTTTTCAAAGAATGATTAAAAATTTGAGAAGTATGACAAAACAGATTGAGGTTTGTATGCAAAAAGGTTTTTCTAGATGGTGTGTAGAAGATATGAACCACCTGCAAAATGAAGCTTCTGTTACAGATATATATTGCATATTTCTCCATTTTACTTCCTTAATTAACTAAATTATAAATCTTTTCATGGCCTGTAAAACTTTTCTTGAGCCATGAAAGAGAAAGAGCAAAATGCAGTAAATTTTGTGCCAAGTTCTTCAAAATGTAGCCAGCTGAAACTCTCCTTGTATTAAATAACATTTTTCCATAAGTAGAAGGGACTGAATTTGAACTACTTTTGAGATAGTCTGTGTAGTAATTTTAGAGTAATCTTAAAAGAACTATTTATAAAATTACAAAGTACTGTTACGTTCTACAGTATTTTGATAATAGTCTTGCACCTTGATACAGTGTTAATTAATCAGATAAATCACTAAAGGGTGCAAGCTCAGTTTATATTTTCTTAAATAACTTTTTTAGTTATTTAATGCATTTTAGGGGTCAAAATTCTCTGCAATGTATATATATGTTTAAAAGACGCTAGAGGTATCCTGTGGGATTTACCCTTGTATATGGATGGTAGACATGAGCTACATAGTAGTTCATAGGCAATCTCTAATTCCACAATCTCCCAGAAATCTGATCCCTACAGATCTTTCTCCCAAAGAGTAATGCTGACACTTTTGTAACTTTTTTAATAGGTGTATTATGTTATAAATTTTATGTATTTTTTTCTAAATTATATTAATCTCACAATACCAAAACAAGACTTGGTTTTTTTTTTAAGGGAAGGTTTGACACTTCCGTAGTTTATTGAGGTTACTGTAGCATGTTTTTCAGAATCTTGACTCTTCTCTCATTCTTATTTGTAAATTTTTGAAATTAAAACCACAAGGCACCTGCACACCACTATAAGAAAAGATAAGCATTTATTAGCCAAACTATTAAATTATTATATAAACTATTATATATTGTATATTATATATTATATAATTTGGTATTATGTGTTGTGTAACAATATATCAAATTGCACTGTGGACTGACAAATTGCACTGCGTCTGCACTGTGGACAGACAGAAAAATCAAGTTAAAAATTATGAATGAGCTTAAATGCACTCAGACTTTGAATGACATCATTTGGTCCATTGAACATAAGGATCCATTTCAGAAATATGATCAGCCTTACTGTGGGGGCTGTACCACCCTGCATAAAGTAGAACTTCTTCAAATATTATAAGAGGTGCCTATGGCAACTGAGTTCCTAGCTGGTATGCCTGAAATGAGGCTGGATTGAAGACATAGCTTTTAATACAAAGAAAATTTTCTTCATTTTTACACAGTTTCAGAGGAAAAAAAGGAGAAAAGAAAGTAAGAAGTAAAAAGCCACTTCTTCTTCTTTCTATGCCTGTAATATACAGGAAGCCTAGCTCTGGCAATTTGCAACATATAATTCTGTGGTGCAGATTTGTGGTAGTGGGGGAGGGGTTTGTTGGGTAATAGCTCAATTGCAATGAAAACTCATCCATTATGGAGCCATACCACCAGCTATAATTATGATCCAAGATTTTCCCAAAATTTTAATTAGTCTTTTGGGTCTCACCAAAGTACTTGACAATGAGGATAGCTATAAGGAGAAGGCAGCACAAATTTCTTCAATAAGATTTTTGGGAATTTGAAGCCTAGTCACTTACGTTGAAATAAAACTCCAAGCCTAAAATAAATTAAATGCATTGGTTCATAATTATCGAAGTAAAGATTTATTTATTTGTCTTCCATTTAAGAAAAAATAAAAAAGTCCTACATATATTTTCCTAGTAGATCCAAACCTCAGCAAAACCTAACATGGACCACATGATTGTATAATGTAAATCATTAGAAGCCTGTAATGTATTAAATTTCTACAATATTTCATTTCTGAATATTTCATTTAAACCACACTGGAAAATGTAAAAAATATAAAGACACAAAAGAACCCTTCCTAAAAACCCAAAAATTATTTTCCTTGCCTTCTTCACTGTAGATATCTTGCAAAGACATAGAACTTAAATAAGTTAAATTTTTCCTATTTCATTCAAGTTCTTCTATATTTACATATTAAGGCACTTCACTAAGTGGTACTTCTCTCATCTGTCTACAAAACACCTAACTTTTTTCATTAAATTGCTCTTTCACACAGCACGATTATGGGCTTCCCTTCCCTAAACAAGCCCTTCTAAGTAGCCTCAAAAATGGCAGAGTTTAATTTAAGAGGGGTTTATACAATCCTGTCAGCGAGCCACTCTGCTTGTCAAAGAGATAGGACTCTAAATGTTTGTCTCTTTGTGAAGGAACTTGAAGGTAATTTGTGAAAAAAGCCCTCTATTCAAAAGAATAAATCCAGATGTCATTACCAGCCATTCCACGTGAGTTTCAAAGATTAGCTAGAGTTGTATTTTGATTTCTCAGGGGCTTGAACAAAATTCAACGAACCACTTAGAAAGTGAAACACGCAGAGTACTTCAGAAATAGGCATTAAATTAGCTTTTTCTTTTCCATCCAAGGAAAGGGAAAGGAATGCTTCACAGTATAAAATATGGTTACAATCAGTACATGTCAAAATCCAAGGAGAATTTTTTTTACTGTGTTATACTGCCATTTGCAAATAATTTAAAATGGGTTTTTAAAAACATATTGAGGAAGCCTGGTATTATTTTTGAAGGGGAAGAGAAAATGAAGAATATTCATTTTCACTATTAGGTTAGAAGGAGTTTTAGGTAATACATATGAAAAAGGTACTTGCTTTCTTTGCAAAGCCAGAAAATCTTGAAAAATAGGATCATTAAAAAAAAAATTGTGAAGCTGTTTTATCAATTTGAACAGGTGCATAACTGCAAAAAACAAGAGCTACAATTGGCGATTTCCAGCTGGAAATCTCCACATATACGATTTTAATAAAAAAGGACTCTATTCATAACACATATATATTAGCTGAGTTTCAGTAACGATTTTTGCTAAGTGTTTGGCCAGCCTTTCAAAATCTTGGTACTTATTTGTATGTACTATTTCTCTGATACCTTAGCCAGGTACAGATATTGCCAAGAAGTACAAGGTTTAATAAAAAAGCTTGGTTATTCTTTTTGCATCTTGCAGCATAAATTTCCATTCTTTCTTACTTCCCCTGAGACTCTGCTGTGCTTCCAAACCCTACCGATCTCAATCAACCTAGTAAAGTCTCATTTTGCCTCTGTTTCATTGTCTTTTGATGACTACTTCATTTTCATTATCTTTTCCTATTTTTAAAATTTTTGCTCCTCACCTTAAATTTGTTGGGTTTTTAAAAATCCATTTCTCTCTTCTGCTTTCATCTTCTTAAAGCAGACTCTTTCTTGAGATATGTATATATATGTATATAATGTATTTTTGTATACATACCTATATATATATGTGTATGCATATACAAATATAAATGTGTTTATAGATATAAATATGTATTTAAAATAGTTCTGGTTTTATTCCCTGTCATTTACTGCCCTTTCCTTATAATTTTCGTTTGCTTTTTTTGGTACTATTTCCTCTTCCCTTACCTTTTATTTAGACTATCTCACACATTTTCCTGAGCTTTAGCATGTATTGTTCTAATTTAATCTTTCAAAGGTAGGATTTTCTGAAGATATGGCTGAGAATTTAAATAATTCATTAAAATACGTTGACAGTCTGTTTTCAAAATGTACTTTAATCCAAATAAATCTTAAAACTGGACCACTACAAAGGCATCTTTTCCAGTGATACTGACCAGAAAAATATTACAGCAGCCATGTATCATGTCAGTAAATCCCAGGAAAATTTTTCTTCATCAGATGGTACTTCAGAATTGACAAATATTTATTTGAGACAACATCTCTGAAGACACCCAAAGGTGCAGGCCTAAACAACCAATACTGAGGTGTCAACACAGAAATGTAAGGAGGTACTAGTGAGTGGTAAACAAAGTCTCTGTAAGATTTTCTGTTAAATCTTTGTTCGCATAAATTTATAAAATTTGTTCTATTTTGTGTTTTGAATCAATAACAATTTTTTTTAATAGAAAAGGCTCCTAGAAAATTCATTCTCTTTATTTTCGTTATTTTTTTCAGACAAATCAATGTAATCAGGCTGCAGAAACTGTGGAGCTAGTCTAATATAAGCAGGGTTAACACTGACTTTTCAACACTTTCACAAGTACTCTGAAGTTTTTTTCAGAAAATTATTTTCTTTTGCATAAAAAAACCTCTCTCCAACTAGCAATGTATGACATTTTAAAAATTGGCAGAAAGTTATATGACTTCTAAAATATTTCTAAATTAAGGCTGTGGAACAAGTTTGGAGCAAACTGCGTTAAAAGTTTCCACTCCTGTGTCTTTCCCTTTTCTAACAAAAACTGACTTGATGTGTCCTAGGAACAGGTGTTGAATAAAACGCTTCAGGAGGATGGCACACCTCTTTGTCTTACATTTGTGTTGTGCTGTTTTCCCTTTCCCTTTCCCTTTGCCTTTCCCTTTCTCTTTCCCTTTCCCTTACTTATTTATTTCGCTGTTCTGTGACATTCAGAAAAACAATCTGTAATTTATCAGGCACAGTGTGAAACCTCAGGGAAAAAAAGATTTAACTCTTATGGAACAGTAAAGTAAGTCTGAAAGCATTTTCCAGCCAACCAAACCTGTTTTCCTCATACCCTGTACATGCACTCTAAGGGATCAAGCATCTATTTTTAATAGAATTTGATGATCCTTTTTCTGTTGTCTGTGATGTCTGAGAAGTCTGTTCCCTAGGACTGAAAATAAATCAAACAGAACTTTATATGAAAGAAACAAACACAACCATAAAACAGAAAACAAGCAGCAAAAACAAGAGAAAAAAAGAAACCACCCCAAACCGACAGTAAGTTAGCCTAAGGAGAAAATAAAAATTTGTGATTATTTCTTACCTGTTTCTCCCCAGAACTGATTGGTTTCGTTTGCATTTAGTTTGTATTTCTCTTTCTACCTCAGAAGCAATCTTGATACCAGTGAAATAATCTCCCATTAAATGAAGCAGTAAGATGATTTTGGAAACGTTTTAGACAGATATGAAGTAAAAAGAATTTTTTTTTTTTCTTTTTAAGTGGGTTCCTATTAATGACTAACATGATGTGAAAAGGAGAGGTGAGTTTCAGTCTTTGAAAACTGAAAGACATGGCTCAAATATGGCATTAACTGTTATTAAGTTTATGAAGAAGCAGGAAATGAGTGGAGAAAGAAACAAGGAAGAACAATCTGTCAAGTCAAACTTAATGCAATTATTGCCTGCTGTCTTCAGACAAGAACAAACAAGCAAAGCAAAATGAAACACCCATAGTTTCTTCAGAATTATTCCTAGAGAGTGTACAGATC
Source organism: Origma solitaria (assembly GCA_013397895.1). Lineage (NCBI taxonomy): Eukaryota > Metazoa > Chordata > Aves > Passeriformes > Acanthizidae > Origma > Origma solitaria. Next base: position 664,316 of record VZRL01005862.1, read on the forward strand.
ATCAGAATTTCTGAGTCAAATCTTATTGATTTTTTGTATGATTTTAAGGGCTCCACAAAAACTTTGGTAGTTGCAAAATTAAAAAAAAAATTGTCTTCTAATTAATTTTGACATCATATCAATAATTTAATTTGAAGTTGTGATGGTTTTGGCTGGGGTAAAGTTAATTTTCTTCACAGTAGCTAGTATATAAGGCTATGTTTTGGATTTTTTCTGAAAATCGTGTTGCTAATTCAAGGACTACTCAGGATTGTGGAGAAGTGCTTGCACAGACAATGCCTTTTCTGCTCCTCACCCCACCCCACCACTGAGGAGGCTGGGGATGCAGAAGGAACTGGGAGGGTCCACAGACAGGACAGCTAATCCCAGCTCATCCCAGGGGTATTACTTAACACATGGCATCATACTCAGCACATAAAACTGGGAGAAAAATGAGGAAGGGGTAACATTCTGAATGATGGATGGTTGAGATGGTTAAAAAAAACAGCTGGGAATTTAACTCCAAATAGCCTGCTTTCCTTCACCCCACCCACCTCTGGTGAGAAAAAAACAAGAGATTATGGGTTAAGATAACAATTTACTGAAAGCAAACAGAAATGGAATAAGAAAAGCACAGTAACAGCAACAATATTAACAGCAAAAGTATACACAATGAAGGTGCTTAAGAAATGGAAGGTATTCACCACCTCGACTCAGTTTCACATGGCCACTGAGACAAAGACAGGAGGTCAGACATTCCCACAGCTCACAGTCCCCATCCCTGAGCAGGAAACAATGAAAAGCAATGATTGACAAAGCCCTAAATAGTTGGATTGTCCGTGTTGTGACACCCAGTCCTGGACTTCAGGGTTCAGCTGTGGTTGGCAGTGTTAAGCTCACCTTGGCTCCAATCTGTTCCCTGCGGCTGCTCCTCCCATGGGTGCCGTAAGTGTGTGTGCTCTGCTGGGTTCAGCTGTGTTTGCCACTTGGAGTTGTGCTCTTCCCAAGGGATGGGATGGGACAGGCAGCAGCTGGATAAGGACAGTCTGCAGGGGTCGTCCCAGAAACTTCGCCTGGGAAGAGGAAGAAAACAGAACAAAACACCACTTCCAGGGTGCGTTCACCTTTCCTTTCCCCCAAAGCCACACCCAGACATGTGGTATAGGACAGCAAACCTCGCCAAACACACACGACTCTAGGCTCTGTCCCTTCTCGACTGGGACAATAGTGTTTGTCTTCCCAGGTCACTGTTACTCCTGATGGGGCCCTGCTCTCCTGGAGATGGCTGAACACCTGCCTGCCTGTGGGAAATTGTGATTAATTCCTTGTTTTGCTACGATTAACTTGTGTATGTGGCTTTTGCTTTTCCTATTAAACTGTCTTTATTTCAACCCACAAGTTTGTCCACTTTTACCCTTCCAGTTGTCTCCCTCATCTCATTGAGGGGGAGGGAACGAGCAGGTGCCTGGTGCTTAGTTGCCAGCTGGGGTTAAACCACAATAGTAGTGATCTGCTAGGAATGTTTGACATTTCACCTGATCACAGAAATACTCTAAGACAAAGACTTGTCATGATTTCAAAGTAGTTTTATTAAGTCCAACTTCAGATAAAAAATATTTAAGCATAGCCTAAAGCTCCTGCTGTTGTATAATTAGGCATGAGATGTGGTTTTACTACCTAGAGGAAGGCTGTAAGTATCTTTATGTGCTGCAGACAAAGACTCTTGAAAGTATTGCCCATTTTAGCTATCGAATTATTATATATTTTTTCAGCTACTATATCCATTCAGCTTTATAAGAGATACTGATTAGAATCTTTGTGCACCCACATACACTTACAGCATCCAACCATTTTTTCAAAACTTTCAAGACTGAGGATCGATTCCCAAAATTTCAGGACATTTATGCCCTGTCTTTCCAATATTCTTCTACCAGATAATCTAACAAACACATCAGGTTTTGCAGATTCTCCAGCAAATTCCTTCTGAACCTTTACAGGAGGTGTTTGACACTGAGGGTAAAATCTACAGAAGCACTACTATGAACATTCTATAACACTATTACTGAGACAGTGAAGTGAGTTACAGCAGGGCAAGCAAGACCCTTAATAATATCAATACTTACTGCTTTGTCTTGAAATGCTCCAGTCCAGAAGGCTTCTCACACTCTGCATGTCAGCTACAAACCCTCCTGGGCTGCTGAAGCTCTGAATGGGTGCAGCACAGCTGTTACTGAGGTGTTTCAATCTCATTGAGACCTGTGTACTGTTGCGGTGGCTGAAACCATCTCAGAGAAGCCCAGAGGTTCCCACAGCAGCAACGAACTGGTGGGACAACTCTGAGGTGTGAAATATCCTCTGAGTGTTGGCCAAATGGTCTCCCCCTGAGGTTATGTTAATCCTCCTATGCTGATTGGTTGTTGTTGTGTCCCTGACTCCGCCCTTCCCTTCCCCTCATTGGTTCTCATTGTATCACGCACTCCACCCCTCCCTTCTCTCCATTGGCTGTCATTGTATTTCCCCGCCTCCTCCCTAACCCTATTGGACCTTGACCCCTATGGCTATAGTCATGCATAGCGCTTCGGCCTCTTAACGCTGCTGGACCCCTTCGAAAGTAAAGAGCTTTTGGAGTATCCATGCGTCTGAGCTCTCTGAGTTCTTTGTTCCTGGTAACGCTGGGCCTATCAAAGGCTCTGGGGTGTGTGGTGTGTTTGTGCTATCCCATCAGCACGGGTGATAGAAAAGGTCTGCCTGTACACTGTGAAATACAGTGGCCGGGAGGGTCTGTCTGGGAATTGGGACACTCTCAGATCACACAGGAGACCACATCTCACTCCACCACTGCCCCCGCGTTAGTGTACCTTGCCTGGATTGAGTTGTACGAAAAAAGGAGAGGCTAGCACCTTAAACAGGTGTTTATTTTACTCAAAACAGGTGCACGTACAAACATAATCAGGACCGTACTGAGAATAAAGAGCAGCAGTCTTTGAATATACGCAGAATTGTTGCATCTGTACAGAATTTGTTCATATGCATGAGGTTCATAACAAACCTCGCTAACCAATTTCTAGGATATAAGTGAGTCTGTTTTCTGCTTCAGTATTATTCTTACCGTGATGGGAGGAAAATATTACGGTATGTGCTTTGTATATGAATACTTTGAGTAATAATATTTGCCGGCTCAATAGGAACTAGTTCAAAAATCCAAAAATGTCCCTGAGTTTTAGTTAGCTGTTTTATGTAAAACTGGTAATAATGCATTTCTTTCTTTCTCTCACTCTATCTTACTAAAAAACAGCTGAATAAAACTAAAATAAAGGCAGTGTGTTCATATAAGTAAAGTGTTATATTAGAAAAAACCCACTCCTTTGGATTTCCATTAAGTAGAAAACAGAATGAGGGATAGGGAGAAGTAAGTTGAGATTTATACCTGTAAAAAGTCAGATTTATGAGTCTATACTCCTCACAAATTCATTTTGTCTGTTAAAAATGGCAAAAAAGAAAAGGAAGATTTTGCCAGAAAAACTTTTTATCTTGAAAGCAAATTCATAGATTAATAATAAGAAATGTAAAAAGTGATGGGAATATGGATTTACTTTTCCATGGACTTTCTGGAAGATGAGAAGTCCTACTGGGAGACTTTTAAATAAAAAAGACATAATTCTTTTATTATGTAAGAATTTGTTTCTATGTTGTGAATTTGTTCAATGTTTTGAAACTCATTTTAGTAGAAAAGCTTTTATATGTTTGGGAACCGAACAAAATTTAAAGTGAAAGTTAATTGTGCCTTTGTACAATACGAACTCTGTGGACAGTATGTTCACTAGTTAGCAGATGGCTTTTTTCGTAGTTCTGAAATGTCTATATTAATTTTAGTCTGGAGACAGATTGAAGAAATTTAGTTTTATTATGTAGCTTTTCCTGGACATTTTCCAGTGTCTACCTGTCCCAAATTGTTTCTAGCCATATGTGAATGTAGGATCACAGTTTATATCATATCAAAAAGTCTTTTCATTCAATTACACATACATTATTTTAACAAGAGTTTTTTCTACTTTGAGTTTTTGATTTAAACTTAATGATCATTGTGTGGATGATGTACAGCCTCACCCACAGCAATGAATGTTTGAATTTATGAGAAATGTTTCCCAAACATTAGCAGTTTTGTCTTTCACAATTATGTTTGTCCAGTTATTTAAAAAATAGACACATTTAAAGCATGGGAAAGAACGTGGAAAAAAATCAACAACTACTTCACAAGCTAACTGATGAGATACTGAAAAGAAAAACCAGTTTCCCCTCCATAAGGGCAGCATTGTGTGTGACCCTGCAAGACAAAGCTCTTGGTTCAATCACCTGTCCTAAGCATTTACTTTAGGTAACCTATTTGGATTCTCACAGATATCCTCAGACCCTTCTGAAATTGTGGACTTGTTAGGTTTTTCTTTTGGTTGGTTGAGTAGGTGGGTGGAGTTTTTTAAATTTTTGTTTCTTCAGATGACAAATGTCATGGAAAAATGCATCCAACACCACATAGGCTTTGTACCAAATTTCTGAACATGTAGTTGGTTTCCTCTCCAAGAGAATGCACAAAATAATTCAGATTACTGGGAAATGTCCCTTGTATCTGTTCATCCTTTCTGTGGGAAGAGACCATTCACTCACTTTTACCAGCGAGTTATCCCTACCTGCTCCCTTCTTTCCACACATATGGTAACAGTCTTCTGTAGCTTCCTTCACCAAATTGTGCTCTCTTTGACTGACCTCAGCATTATTCTCTCTCATTGTTTCTCACCGTATTACATGAATTTCATTCAGTAAAAAGGTAGAAGAAAATGTAGGAATTAAAAAAAAAAAATCTTTAATCCATAGTAGACTCAGGAACAGGCCAGGTTCATGCACTATCAACCAGATAGTCACAACACTTAAGTGAAATAAATATGGGCTCCAATCCCACAAGTTAACAAAAATTGAATGTTTCCAAAAGCTTAGTTTCATTGCACAAACAATTTTAAATGGGCCATAAAGAAAAAATCCTTTTATTTAAACACCCTGACCAGTTTCAACCTATGGTACTTGTAAATCTTCAGATTAGGATTCTCATCTACATATTTATCTGCAATCAGGAGGTACCAAATCACAGTAATTTTATTAAAATGAAGTTTTGATTGTTCTTACCTTTATTAGGACAGATCTAAATATTAAAGGAAAATAAAGGGTTAGTAAGAAATGGATACTGCTACAAGGAGGGGAAAGGGAAAGGAAGGGGAGATCTTAATAATAATGAAACTAAAAATTTGTATATACATCTTTCTTAGTTTCTTCCTGTTTTTCTGCTATTACTCTCTGGTAAATGTCTTCAGTCTGGTAGGTGTGCAACAATGAGATTTCCTCTCTTGAAAGAGTATGATGTTGAGGCCAGAGTTTTCTCCTTCCTCCTCTACTTCGTCTTTCATTTTTCCCTCCTGCTTCTTAACTCAGATGAGTTTGTTGACACATTTTTACACTTTGCTCTTTCTTCATCAGTCTATGTTTCCACATGTAATACATATAGTGTATTTTAGCTATGGTTCAAGTTTCTCTCTCAGTCTTTGTTGTCTTTCTTGCCTCTAAAATCTTCCTCTGTCAAGCTCCAGGTCTGCATTTCTAGCTGAGTTTTTTATTCCTGTGTGGCCTCTAGTGCTTGGCCTGTGCCCCATCTCATCACCTCCAGCCTGTACTTCTCTGTTTCAATATCTCAAAGCTTCTGTTATTGTACCGGAACTGTATTTATCTAAACTGCATGATAAATATCTCATTGTACACAGAAAATGTTGTCACTACTCTCAGTAGTAACACTTCTTACTGCCATCTGCATAAAAAATACCTTGTATAATGCAAAGACAAGCAAAATAAAACAAAATAGACATAACTCCCTTTCCAGAAGAAAAAGAAGTAAAACTGACGAAGCCAAATTTTTAATGAAAGGTCTGCAAGTGGAAAGAAGTTGAAACACACAAGTCTGTAAAGCCTCAGTCTTGAAGTTTTGCAGACTGAGTATAAAGCCTTTGGTTCATTACTAGCAATGCCAATACTGCATTACTGTGGGGTACAGGATTATAACACCATGTTTAACATTGTTAGAATCTAGTTGGGCAGAGGTATTTCAGACATAACAATTTAAGTTAACACTTTAAACAGGTAAAAGGGCACCCAGCCAAGAATTGATTAAAAAAATTACTGACAAGCTAAGATTTTTTTTGTCTTCTCAAAATGCGACAAGAAGAAGCCTAAATGGCTTGAATATAGCAATACCTCAATATAACGTCTTACTATGGAGTAGGTACTTACACAACGTGGAGGTTTGGGTAGCAGTGGCTCTGGCCATCTTCATCTCTCTTTGATATCCAATCTCGGTAGATGAGCTGCAGTGTACTGTTTCATGAAGCCTAAACTGATGCACAGGAGAATCAATTTGGAAGTAAGAAGTTTCAGTGACTATAAATACCAGGGTATATGAATGAATTTGAAGTTAATTTTTACAAATTGCAAAAAATGATTTTTCAGAATTAGTATATAAACTGAGTGTCTAGGGAAGTTGTGGCCATTAGAAGATGCTTAAAACAGTATATAGAAGGCAAATGCCTTTACTGTGTATTATGTGAATTACTTCCCCAAGACTGCTCCTAATTTTATATCCAGTGAAATGTTCCACACTTCTGTTAAAAATGTTAGAAGCTGAAAATAGTTTGTTGAGGTTTTTCTCCTAACATATTGGTATCAAATTTAGCCATAGTGCTTTAGATCTGAAATGAAATATGTCCACTGTGAGATATTGAAAAAATAACACACAGGAGGAAAATTCAAAACTAAAAGGTTGAAAGGATGATAGAAGAGTACACAGACCCAATCTATCAGCAGTGAAAAAGAGAACCTTGGTATTACAATTCATAAAACATTAGTCAAGTGTATGAGATGGACAAGGAATTGGCAAAGTGAGTTAGTCCATGAAAAAAAAGGTAGGTGTATAGAGAACTCAATTTATTTTAAATATTTCTGAGTAACAAAATTCATAGATGTTTCAATAAATTCTGTTATACTTTTGCCAAATATCCACCATGTGTGGCTGATTTACATAAAATAGCTAAAAAGTTCTTGTCTATCATTAATTTCTGTTAATTTCAGTTCTGCTTAAGCCATAAGATGATGTAGAGCACAAAATTCACACACAAGACCTGCAGAAGAACCAGTCAAGGACTAAGCCTGAGACAGGATTTGGTGAAATAGGAGTCAATCAAGGAAACAAAATGCAAACAGAACCAAAATCTGATAGCTAGGACAGACAAGAAGGAATGGAGCATGTCATATGAGGAGCAGCCCAGAGAGCTGGTGTTATTTTGCCCGGGAAATGGAGGCTCAGGGAGGCACTTATAATTTTCTACAACTACCTGAAAGGAGGTTGTAGTAAGGTGGGTGTCAGTCTCTTCAACTGTGACAGAATGAGAGGAATTTGCCTTCACTTGCGCCAGAGGAGGTTTGGATTGGGTATTAGGGGGAAAAAAATTCACAGAAAGGGATGTGAAGCATTGGAACAGATTGCCCGGGGAAGTGGTGAAGTCATCAACCCTGGAAGTATTAAAAAATGTGGATATGGCACTTAAGGACATGGTTTAATGGTGGGCGTGGTTTAATGGTGGTTGTGCTGGGTTGACTGTTGGACTTAATAGTCTTAGAGGTCTTTTCCAATCTTAATGATACTATAAATAGTATCAACAGGCAGAAAAAAGTGTTCTTTAAAAACTTCATGTGTAAAAGTGGTTTGAGTAGTAACATGGAAGTCAGGTGAGTGAAAGCATCAAGATGTCACTGGTCAAACAAATCAATGAGCATAAAAGAGCTAAAAATGTAGTGGGCTGTATTTAGTATTGGTTTTTTTCCTACTGTTTTTATGCTCAACTGAGTATGACTTAGGCAAACGTGCCTTTGCATGTTTTTAATATATTAAGTTTGATTCTGTGTTTAATTTTACTGATGCAAAGCTTAAGGGAATTTGGAAACTGGCCTCTTTCCTATTTGACTGAAGTAAAACCAGACTATTTCTACCTATTCACTATGTGCTAGTAATAAGAGTGAACAGTTGTTATTCATGCTTCTGTAAAATATTGTTGCAAAAGGTGATGCTAAACATCAAGATGCCGTTGAAGGAAACTAATCCCAGGTGATCTCCTGATATTTCTTTGTTTCCCAAAGAAACTGTAGTAGCTAATTTAGACTGATAGTGAGATTATTCAAGATAGAGCTAAGATGGTTGAAACTTCTGAGTGAAAAAAATCCATTTACTTATTTTTTTTAATACTGAAGTCATTACCAAAGAATGACAATGTGATCATTTATTTACTCTCCAGGGCTTTTTTTTTTTTTTTCCTGGAAACCACCTTCGCTATTGCTAATGTCAAAATAATTTTAAGAAATTCATTCTCTGCTGTTAGAATTTTACCTTTCTTTATTCTAACCATGTACATGTTAATATTACAATGAGCATTAGTATGTACTCTGGCATGTATTTTAGGACTTCAGACTAGGTAGGACAAAGATGAACACAGAACAAGGCATTAAGCTATTTTCTACAGTAGGAGGGAGTAATGTTTTGCCACTCTATCATATTAATGTGTTTGTTTCCCAGCAACACATCTATAGAATTTGTTTTTTTGATTTTCATTCAATTGCTAATTTAAACTATAATTTAGTGAAATTTGAATGATGGTTTTAATGTCCTTTTTTCTTACTTTTCTGCCTTCCATCTTCCAACCAGAATAGGTGACTATTCACCCTTAGAAAAAGCCCAGAATTCAGGGGCATTTTATATCCTATTGAGAAATTTAAGTAACTTTTATTTAAATTAGTGTTTCTATAATAAGAAACACTGGCAGGGACCATGAAATATAACTAGAGAAAGGAAAATCTTCCACAGTCCAAGAAGCTCAAGAAGAAAATATGACAAGTTTTTGTGTCTCACCTCTTTTTCCTTCATTTCTTTTTCTTTCCCAGTAACAACTGTGAGAGTATAACACAACCTTTTGGCCAAAGGAGCCACTAATGAAGGATGACTAGGGGGCCAAAATCTGCATGTGAGGCTGAGGCACACAGTGCATTGAAACAATTACTTAAGAAAGAAGCTTTCTCAGATGCTTTTTGATGTTACACAGAAATACAAACTTCAGTCTTTACAGGTTAGATGGAAAAGCAATATTATATTTGTTGTCCCTTAGATGAAATTGACTTGTGTCACTTGGTAAAGACATGCATGGATAAAGCTTCAGGTTAACCTTCAAAAATGTTACCAAGTTGCTCCATTTTGGAAGAAAATTAGCAAGTATATATGTATTTCAGATGCTATTTAACAAATGTGTTGAGAAATAAAATTTAAAGGCTCACTTTGAAATGGATATTATAAAGAACCAAGTTATTCTAGTTTCTTTTATGTAAATTATGAATATTCAATTATATGACTGAGGTGATTATCATGAGTAGTAGTCATCTCACCAAACACACTGTTTGAAGGAAAAGGTTTGTTACTTTTATATTTTTTTTCCTTCCCATAGTTGATGACAGCTGCTAACTCACAGAATCGCAGAATCTGCTGAGTTGGAAGGGACCAACTCCAGTCCAGCTCCCAGCCCTGTACCGCACTATCCCCGAGTCACACCACGTGCCTGAGAGCATTGTCCAAAAACCTCTCGAGCTCCGTCAGGCTTGGTGCTCTGACCACTGCCCTGGGGGAGCTGTTCCAGTGCCCAACCACACTCTGAGTGAAGAACTTTTTCTAATATCCAACCTAAACATCCTCTGACTCAGCTTCAGGCCATTCCCGCATCCTATTTTCCTAACTCCCAGTCTGAAGGTTTATGCTGGCTGTGGCTTGAGGTAGAGGAGTTATATTTTGGATTTGTACTAGAAACAGTGTTGATAATTCAGGGATGTTTGTCTTACTGATGAGCAGTGCTTACACAGCGCCAAGACTTTTTGGTCATCCCCAGCAAGGATGCTGGGGGTGCAGAAGAAGTTAGGAGGGGAAGAAGCTGGAGCTGCTGATCCCAACTGTCCCAAGGGACATTCCGTACATTACATTTGAAGTCAAGGGTTACATTTGAAGTCATGTTTGTCTTCTCAAGTTGCTTTTATATGTGATGGAGATGGCTGAGAACCTTTCTGTCCATGGGAAGGAGTGAATCATTTCTCTGTTTTGCTTTGTTTTTGTGCCCAGCTTTTGCTTTCCCTATTACACTGTCTTTATCCCAACCCACGAGTTTTCTCACTTTTACCATCCCAATTCTTACCTGGATCCCACCAGGGGGAAAATGAATGAGCAGCTGAATGGTGTTGAGCTGTGGGTGGGGGTTAAAACCCAGCAAAGTTAAACAAAACACAGGGTAAAAGTGCTTATTTTTCTTCAGCGTGTAAGAAAGGTCTCGCAAGACAATCTTAGATTGGATTTTTAAATCTTGGTTGCCTTAAGTCACACAAAATATATGTCTTACCATATCAGATGGAAAATCAGAGAAACATCTTTCTTTTAAATAAAGTAGGGATGACTAGCATCTTCTGCCATCATTTATATGGTTTAATTAACTTTTTCCTTCTGAATACTTTGCTTCTTTTCATGTTGCTCCAATTTCTCTTTCTCCTCTCTAAAGATTTTTTTCACCATCTATTTTATTTTCCTTCCTTTCCTCTCAGTTCTCTGACAGTGAGCAATTACTCTGATTCCTCTGTTCACAGAAACCAGGGAGTTTACTGTGCTCCTGCTAGTAAAGACATAACACATTGTAACTCATGTTACCTTTAGATGGGTATGGTCACTGTGGTCTAATGTATATTAACCTGTATCTGATATGCCTGAGAAAATGTGTACCTAAACTGGAATTTTCTATGTAACTTGGTCTTCTTGAAATGTTAGCTGAAGCAAGCAATGTTCAGTCAAATTCCATTGAAAAATCACTTGTTTTATTTAAGGTTCTACATGTCCTTCCTTGACCTGGCTCCCAGGATTAATGAGCTATGCATTTCTTTTAGTTAACTAAGTTGTATATTTTAACTCTACAATTTTCTGAATGAGTGCTCTAGCTAGTATGTGAATATACAAGATTTTAAGTCAGAGTCAATGCTGTGTGAAGGAGCAACCTGTGAAACAAGAAGATCATTGAAAGAAATTTAACAGCATATCATATACATTTCATTCCTGAAAGAGTTTACTTACCTGTTGGCAGTGCTTTTTGAAATAGGCACAGAAATCTTTTCAAAGTACTGGGTAAACAGATTGACATAAAATGGACAATCTCATCTATTATGGGTCTGTCATGGTACTAGAAACCCCCTTACCCTTGTGATTTAGACAAAGTTTCGATGCACGGAATGGGGGATTGGTTATAACCAGAATATTGGGTGATATATCAAGTGATAGCTGTTATATTATTAGAAACCTGTTACAGAAAACAACAAAATTCACAGAAATTTTTAAAACTCTTGATAATTAAACTGCATTTCATCTTTTTATTCTCTTTTCACAAACATTTAATATTTTTTTCTTATCTTCAGATATCAAGTGCTGCGTTTGTTCTCACAGAAACTGATGCCTTGACGGGCTTACCTAAAACAGAGGCTAGACAAAGTTAAGAGAATAAAAAGCAGTTAAATTTATTGAAGGGTCTTCAAGGTGCATTTAGGGCAAAGCCCACTCGAGGGGCTGCACCCAAAATGGACGCTAAGTCACGAGTTTTTCATACTTTGTAAGTTCTGTCCAATTTCATATGGAGCTTTAATCCTCCAATTACAGCTTCAGATGATGATGATGGTGTCTATTGCTCCAACTTGCTCCCCCCAATTCACTGCTGTTTACATATCTTGGGGCCTGAGACAGTAAGGTGTCCTTGGATTTTGAGCTTAAAGGAATTATTTTGTCTAAAAATGCTGAGAACAGGAGTTTTAGCACCCTATATGGAGTCCAGAGTTATACACTAAAGTTACAGATACACGAAAAATATAGAAGCTAAAATCCTAAGGCAGAAAAACAAGCAATCTTTTCTGTTAGTCAGGATCCAGACTCATTCCAAAATATATCCTGTAATTCCTGTATAAGCAATCTTAGTCTTAAATTAGTAGATTAATCTTCACTTGAAAGTGAAACCATCTCTCTTCATTAAACTCAGCTGCAAACTACTGAGACAAGAAATGTTCTTCCTGAAGAGGTTTTACACCTCATATCATGATAAAGTCTTGATCCTCTAAGGGCTGCTGTGAAATTATAAAATGAACAAAACTAAAATTAAAACCTTTTTTTTAATCTAACAAATATCACTGAATAAAATATAAATATGTATACATACATATACACATGGATGCATAGCAAGAATTTTTCGTTCCATTTTGAAAAATGTCTCTTTAAAGTTAGATTAGCAAGAAAGTAAAAATCATACTGATGGGTTAATCTGCTATGTCTGCAGTGTGCACAGTCTCTACACAGCTATACAAGCACTTAGAGTTTTTATTTTGAACAGAATTATTCCCAAAGTGCTGTGAACATTATTGTTAGGAATAGCAAAAACAAAGATGTTGTGCTATGTAAGTACTAAGGGGATGTCACATCAGCATCAAAAGTATCTGAGAGACATAAAAAGAAATTTGGTAGAAAATATGAACTTTTTAACAGTGCTTTGTGTATTCTAATTTCTCTCTTCATTTGCCTTAATATTCATAGTACTTAAATGAAAGATGAAGAGGAAAATAGGAAACACTTCATTGTTCTCTTAACTTGTTTTTAAAATCAGTGAATTGTGATGGATTGAAAGTTGCTGCATGGTTGTAAAAAAACCTAGATAGATCCCTGAGGAGGACATTTTCTAAAGGAAGGATTTGGTCTTGAGAATTTAACCAGAGATTTTCTAACCATCCAAGAAATTATTAGCATGGGCACTGTTGACTCTAGGCTACATTGTAGATTACACATCAAAATAAGAGGGCAGCTTATTTAGATGTTTCAAAACATTTCCAGGATTTCTTTAGATGGGAAAATTTAAAATTATTTTTAATGTTAGATTTATAGTCATTATATTGTTAAAAATTATTTCCCACATTAAAGAATATAAATTGTGGTCTGGTACGCCAATTCATGATTAAATGTTTTCCAATTTATTTCCAAGCCTCATCATTAGTAATTAATTGTAGTTCCTATTCTCTTATATCTTACCTTTTTCCATTTGACCTTTACTGACATATTTGTGAAGTATTTTCTGAATAAAACTTCTGCAGATAAGAGCATTTTCTAAGCTATGCATTGAAGTACAGAAAGAAATTAAGAGGTCTTATTTTGCTCTCCATCCCCAAAACCGAATATTAGGATTTAATTATCATGTTTCCACTTGATGACTTCATTCACCCCTTCTCTGGCTCCTTCACATTATCACCTCTCTTCCCTACTCAAATGAATCCCTCTAAGAATATCTTACCTACCTATTACTTTGACTAGTCACAAAAAGATCCTCTAAGATTCTCCAGAGACTACATTATCAGAACCCTATAGAAACATCATGAAGTTTTATTAGAGCTATTCTAAAATGTGCAAATGAATATTATATTCCTTTAAAAAAATCTGAAAGCAACAAAGAAAAAATAATGGAATAGGGTTTAACATTTATGTTAATTATTTTGAATTTTGTTTAGATTTCTTTGATTTACTTATGTTCTTTCCCCTTTACTTTAGAAAGAGGAAGAAGTTCTCAAGGAAGGGCTTCTTCAGGATAAATTAGATTGCAGTCAGAAAAACGCAGTTTTAAAGCTTCTGTTAAAAATAAATATACTTACAGCTAAGTTTTTAAGAATTACTTTCAATGAACCCCTTAAAATAAAGTCAAACCTGTATTGTTTTTGTGTTTAAAAGCATGTTACTTTAATTTTTCTATTGCGAAATGAATTTTGAAATTGTTGAAATTCCTGCTTCTGTGTCTTAGATTAAAATTGATAATTTCTTGATCCAAAGTAAACTTCAATTTCAAATTCAAACTAAAACTGTTATATTTTTTTATGATTCAAATTACTTAGTGCCTGCTTTTGTGTATCTCCACCTTTTCCAGATGTCTCTCTGGCTCCTTTGGTTGCTGGTTCATCCAACTAGTTTGCATATATAAGGTTATAACTTTTTTTTTTAAATGAGTATGATTTTTGGTTTATCAAAAAAGATTTCATATTCTTCCTGATAATTTGCCTACATTATGATCAATGGTGTTATTTACTATATAGAATAGGATAGTTGGCATGATTTAAAGGTTTCCCTTGGATTACTACAGTAAATCAACATTTTTCATGTTTAGTGTTTATATCATAATATATAGAGGTATCCATTTTCTTTGGGTTTTTTTTCAAATTCATGTATGTTTTTCTAGAGGGAAGTCAGGCTACAGCTACCATAAATGCTAAAAGAATGCATAAGGATCTAAAAACTTTAATTTTGTTCATACTTTTACAACACTTTGGTGTATATAAAACCCCAAACATTAGATTTGCAAATCTATATAGTGGGAAAAAATGCTGAAATTTTAGCAGCCTTAGAATTACAATCCTGATTGTATTTTTGTGGATTTTCTCTACTCAGAAATGAAACATTTCCTTTGTTTCCATTCTCACAGGAAATGAGCAAAAATTTCTAGCAGGTTGTTTTTTTATGTATTCCACGTAGATTGTCATGGAATAAGTTTAATTTAGTAAGTCTCTCCTTATTTCTTTTTTATTCTGTGTCTTCTTTGAACTGGAATTCCTCGTGTAGTAAGCAATCAAACACAGTAAATGCCAGCCGACAATATCTGATTATTAAAGAAATGTATGGTAAACTGCCAACATTTTCACTATATTACTAACAATGTAGTCATAATTGTCATTCTGTAGGTCCCTGCAATATATTACAAAAAGACTACATCTCTGCTTGAGATACTTGAGTTCATTATGTATGATTAATAGAGTGATTACAGCTCATACTTGAAGGCTGACATCTGAAATCGCATTGCTGTGTCATCTTTAAGGACAGAAATTTTTCTCATAAATTCTCAATATATTTGCCATTCTGTCTCTGAGTCATCTAACTATTCTGATTCCCCTCTGCCTTCCAGAGGTCCTCTGCAGTATTGCTTTTGATTTAGCTCCTTCAGAGCATTCTGCACACTCATAAAGTAGAAATGTGTAAGTTAACTGACTCCTTTTGGAACAGGAAATCTCAGCTCAATAAAACCCACTTCTGAAAAGCTGCATTGCTGTTTTTTCTCATGTAGGTCATGAGAAGACCTTGAGTTTCACTGTGTCAGATGACTTACTGGCATCCTCTGTAGCCTTTGACAAAACTTCCAACAAAACAATGAAATTAATAATTAGAATACATAGAAAGGCTAAATTTTGTTGTTTCTGTGTCTATTATTATCAATATATGTTTCCTCAAACAAAAATGCTTTATATAAACAAGCATGTCTATTTCTTGAAATACAATAACCTTTTTCACTTTGTTAAATTTGTAAGATCATTCAGATATTACTATTTCTTCATTCACTAAAGATTTGGCGGAAAAAGCCTAATAATTTCTTAAAGTCTGCTTTCCCAAGATAACACAAAACTAACTTACATTTGCAGAGTGTGTCCGATATCTGCCATTTCCTTCTCTCTTTACTCCATTTTCCCTCAAGCATTTTTCAAATATAATTATCTGTACAGAGGATAAATGACCTCAGTGAGAAAAATCCTGTGATAGAAGTTCACTTCTGTTTAGCTATCAAAGAATATTTCAGAGAGGGGTATATGAGGTAAATAATAAATTTCAAACCTCTAAAAAAACCTTTGTCAGCCACCAGGGCACTTATCCACCGTGGTGCTCCGGCCCTTCTGTACTTGATTGTGAGCAGAGTTCAGCTGCATCAGCAGCTCCCACATGAGCATTGCACACCTCATGCCATCCTTCTCTGCTTCACCAGAGGGACATCAACCACACAAGAGTGAAGGACCACAGTAATATGATAAAAAATTCAGTGCTAAGTTCATATGTCTCTGTTTAACAAAGATAAAATAGAAGGACTTCACAACTTCTTATGTTAGAAAGGTCAAGAGAATGAGACTTGCCAATAGCTGTGGCTTGGACCTTAGTGTTTGTCATGCCTTGTTAGTGCAGGAAGATATCTGGAAAATGGAAGTAAATGTAAAATTTTCCAAAAATCGGTCAGACTTTCTTTGTGTAGGGCAGACTGCGAGGTAGTAAATTGTAAAAAAACATGTATCCTATCAGTTAGATAAGATTAAAAGGCTCCAGGATTTGCTGTAAGATGATTGTTACCTGACTTTAACCAGTTAAAAGTTTTCTTCTGAATTTTGGACTTTTATGATCAATGAAAAGGACAAACACTCTCAAAAAGAGATTAATCCACTTATTTCATACAGATGTGTTTTGATGGAGTAAACTCCACTGAAAAGTGGTTCACTTCTCTTCATTAACTACAGAAGGATTTTGCATGACTGATTTAGTGTGATAGTTTTGTCGTGACTCTACTTAAACAGTGGTACAGAAGCAAAGCCACCATGATTTCACCTATTTTCAACCTTGGCTTATACTATAATACAATTTTGTATTTAAGGCTTATAAGGACATAAGTTTAAGCGTCTTTATTCTATATATGCAATATATGTTCTTTTACAGTTTATTTCTCTATACTTGGGAAATTGCCAGTATTTCTGTTATTGGACATATAAATTGTATGGTTTCTAATTCAAATTACTTTTGAGTCTCTTTTTAAAGAATAGAACTCAGATTACCACTGAACTGGAATTTAAAAAAATATTTTCCTTTGAAAAAAAAATTTGCTTAGCATGATTACTGGGATGAATGCATATGGATCCTCTCTACATTTCTTGATTTGAAAAAGCTTCTGGGACAGAGCTGCATGAAACTTGAATCCATTTAACATACCTACAAATATCAGCCCAGAACCATGATATCTGGCAGAATTTATGTGATTCTCTTTCTATTCACTGAAGAAATATCCAATTTCACCAGCAGGAGCTGGCCCAGGGCCTGCCCTGATTTCCTTCTGCAATATCCATTTTCTGCAGTCTAAACAGACCAGTGTGCTCAGCCCAAGTCAAGACAATGCAGAGCTCTGTAACAGAGTAGTTATATCTGTTCAAATAAGCTCTTCTCAAGTGTTCATTTAACCCAATGTTAGATGCATATTTATGGCTTTCATTTTCAGCTGGTGGAGCAGTGTGGGACCCCTGTGTCATCTAGACCAGGCTCTTGGACAGTAATGACAGTAAGCATTCCACAGCGTAATTCTGTTGTGGTCTAAAACTTATTTATTGGATTTTAAAAAAAAAAATCAGTTAGGATAAATGATGAAGAATCAACTTTAATATTTGCTAAGAAGAATCAATTTTAGTGGTACAGGAAGACTGGGAAATAGGAACATTCAGAAAGATTGCTTGTATTAACAGAATAAGGTAATTTATTTTTTTTTCCAGTAGTGTTCTGGTGAGGAACATGGGAAGATATCACTTGTCCAGGATGTTATAGTAATCAAAATACCATACGATAAAACCTCAATGCCTATATCACACATAAAGATATTTTATTCATACTAAAGTCCAAAGAAAGTATGATTTTTCCTGTTTCTTATTAAATCTTCTTAATGATTTTGAGGAGTCTCAGCGCTTATAAGGTATTAACAAAGGATGAACAAGATGCAGTGTTAGCATCCCTCTGGCTTTTTATGAAAATATTTTATGTTTTCACATGCAACTCATTCAGCCTTAAGATTCTGTGAGAATCCTAAAAAAGAATTCCTTAAAAAGATCAAATTTTGGTGTAATATATGTGTTGAAATACGTCAAGAACATTCTGAAAAATGAAAAGCCAACTGAAGAATAAAAATTCCCACAAGTGACCAAAAAAATGGTCAGGACTTCTAATTCATAGGCAGACTTAACTAATGACTTCTAAAATTGATAATACTGAAAAGATCTTTCATTTTTCTTCTTTTGCCAAATCTTTGGGGAGAAATAGCTAGATTCATTTGGAAGTTGGGAGACACTGCTTTAGACCTTATTTTACTTTCTTCTGTCTTTCGTACACAGTAGGGATTCCTGCTCGCATCCTTTTTTCCCACATATCATCTCCTTTCTCTACTTTTCTGGGTGATTTGCTTTCAATCAGTTATTTCAAAATAATTCTCTGCTTAATTTAAGATTAATTTTTCTACCTTTATTTAAACTAAGCTGTTTCTATATAATGAGAAAGTGAGAAAGGGGATTTTATTTTTTCTGATTTCTACAAATTTGCCTGAAACATTTAAGGAAACAAGAGGTCCTGTTTCTATTACACAAGATTAATTTTATTTTTAATTTTTTTGCCTAACATTTTTAGAATGTCTATCAAACTGTGAAGAGCTGTCAGTACTATCAACCCTTCAAGCTAGTCTTATAAAGCTGTAAATTTTATGGAGCTTTTCAGAGTGTAACTGAAGTAATTTAAATACTGGCAGTTCAAAGTTCTTAAAATGCTCTTTAAAATGGGAGGATTATTAATTATAATCACATCTGATTTGGAAGCATAATCTTCACATAGTGTATTTTATTAGTTTAGCATGTTAAGCCAGATTATAAAACCAAAGCAACATGGTTGGGGAAGATTACGCTCTCAGAATCTGAGTACTTCAGAATCTCAAAACTGCAGTTCTTCTGTCACCCAAGTGTGCACCTTCTGTCATGTAATTGCACATGGATATATAGTACCAAGGCATAGGTAATGATCAAATTGCTGTTTTATAGAACTGATGATCTGGCAGCAAACATCAGCCAATTTCTGTCTCCTAGTTTTAGTGTCAGCAAATACATAGCCTAAATGAAACTATAATTTTTATTAATCCAGAATGACACAGTCACACCTTTTGATTACTTTGCAAGATGCAGCACAATAACAGACCTGAATTATTCTGCTGTGCAATTTCTCTTTCCTTATGATGCTAATTTATGGGAAACTACATAGAAGAGAAGAAAAAGAGGTAGGAGGAGGCATTACACATCTGAGGACTGCTGAGCAGGGGCAGGATCCAATTGTTAAAGAAGACTATGGCTAGTGAGGGAAGTGTCTGGGGGAGCCTCTCACACTTTCTCTGTGAATATTGCATGACTAAGGTCCATCTCAAGGCAAATCAGGCAGGATGGATGTAAAGTTCATATTCTACTTCACAGAGTCGCTGCTTGTATGGTTGGTTCTTACTTTTTGATCAGCATTGGCAGAAAAAGTTGAAAAATAAGTTGAAAATTACTCAGCACTATGCTATTGCAGTAAAGAAGTCCAAAGACTTGCTGGGTATATTAGAAAAAGAAAAGGAAATAACACATTTTAAATTAATTCAGTAAAAGAACTAAAACAACTAAACCTCAAACTTATCTTGAAACCCTGTACTAAATCTCTAATGACATTATTCACAGGGGAAAAATAAGAGCACTGAGTGTTTGAAATACAGTAGAGATGTAGAAAATAGTGTCAGAGGGTTTCCAAGATAACATTTACAGAGTGCTTTGACATACAGTAAAAAAATGTTTCTTTCCCTTCAAGATTGCTCTTATGTTAGATGGCACATAAACTTGAATGAGTGAGATGAAAAATATGTGAGGAAAAGCTAAATTATTTCCTGCTGAAGCTCCTGATAATGGGATAATGTTGTCATTTTCTTCTTAAAGTCCTATTTTGAATTACTCCTTTTCTCTTCTTTGTCTCTGATGATTGTTGGAAGAATGTGCCATAAACAGTGCCATAAAAATAACAGGAAGTCATGGAATGATGAAATCCTGTTTAAACACCTCAGCATCATTTAATCAGCAGAACATTATATTATGAATAATAAATAAATATATTGTGAATTTATTGTCTAGCAATACCTTATTTTAAAGGAAAACAAAAAATCATTAAACTTGTGCAATCCTTTCTCTCAAATGTGGAAGTTTCTCCTGAACAAGACGACCTAAAATCACGAGCAGTTAAATTCAGCACCTGGTAAGACAAGACTTCTACAGGAATAGTAGGAGCTTTTGGTCAGATGATCAATTTCATCAGATTAAATGTGTCTAAGTGGTACATTGACAACGGCTGGATGCCAAATACCTACCAAAGCTGTTCTATCACTCCCCTCTGCAACTGGACAGGGGAGAGAAAATATAACTGAAGGCTCATGAGTTGAGACAAGGACAGGGAGAGATCAGTCATCAGTTACTGTCATGGGCAAAACAGACTGAACTGGGGGAAACTAGCTGAATTTATTACCAATCAAAATCAAAGCAGGGTAATAAATAAAACAATCTTAGAAACATCTTTCCCTCACCATCCCTCCTTCCCAGACTCTACCTCCCCCCCCTCAGCAGCACAGAGAGATGGGAAATGGGGGCTATGGTCAGTTCATCACAGATTGTTTCTCCTGCTTCCTCATTGGGAGAGGATTCCTTTCCCTGCTTCAGCATGTGGTTCCTCCTATGGGAGACAGTCCATGAACATTTCCAATGTGGGACCTTCCCACATGTTGCAGTTCTCCACGAACTGCTCCAGTGTGAGGCCACTTCACAAGGTACAAGCCTTCAGGAAAAAGGCTGCTCCAGAGTGGATCCCCCAGTAAACCTGCTGCCACGTGAGCTCCTCTCTCCACAGGTCTGCAGATCCCTGCGAGGAGCCTGCTCCAGCCTGGGCTTCCCGTGGGGTCACAGCCTTGTCTTGGGCATTCACCGACTCCAGTGCGGGGCTCCTCCAAGGGCTGTGGATGGAGCTCTGCATCCCCATGGATCTCCATGGGCTGCAGGGACACAGCTGCCTCACCATTTTCTGCACTATGGGCTGCCGGGGAATCTCTGCTCTGGCACTTGGAGCACCTCCTGCCACTCCTTCCTCACTGCCTTTGGTGTCCGCAGAGCTGTTTCTCTCAGGTATTCTCACTCCTCTCATCTCTGGCCACAATTACTTCTGGACAATTACAGGGTTTATTTTTTCTTAAGTACATTATCACAGAGGTGTTACCACCATCTCTGGTTGGCTCAGCCTTGGCCAGCAGTGGGTCCCTCTTGGAACTGGCTGGCATTGGCTCTGTTGTGCACAGCAGCTTCTCAGAGAAGTCACCCCTATAGCCCCCACATTACCAGAACCTTGCCATGGAAACCAAAGGAAATTTTTTGCATTCCTTGTATTTGGAACAAGAAATGTTTTAAGGAAAGAAAAAATCTGTTTTAGGAGAAGATGTAAGTTCTGAAGAAAAATATTAGATCCTGCAACAGAGGCTTCCTAAACATATTAAGAAAATTTTGTTAGGGAATTAAGAAGAAATCAATGCATATTGTGTTTGAAATTAAGCATTTCCTTGTTATGCTCATAGTTTACATATTACAGAGCCAAGGACAAAGGAAGCAGAAAACTGCTTATCGGGAATATAGGAAATGGTATGAGTGAGAAGAAGAAAATAAAAGTAAGATAGATTTTTAGAAATAACTTTTCAGACTAATCATTCTAGATCTTGTTTGTATCACAAAGTTCTTTGTCTAATGGATGCATTGGATAAAATGTAATACAATGGTGGCAATACTTATATGAGTATTTCATAGTGCTAACAATGATCCATTTCTCTGTAGACAGCAAATTTACCTATACTTAGCTACATTAACATAAAATTAATTTTTTTATTCATTTGTTTATTCAGAAAGTCAGTCTGATTGAAACAAGAGGTCACTATTCAAAATACAATCAGAAAAATATTTTGAACTTGAGATCATCCAATCAGTATATATTGTAAGAGAAAACATTGGAGCAAGATAAACAATATCGACGTGGAGGCTGAAAATCCCATACAATGAAAGAAGTGATTTTAGTGCAAACCTGAGAATCCATACTAAGGATTCCTGCTAAGATATAACTTTGCTGTCCCATTATATGCTTATGGCCTCTTTCTAGCTACTGATTACCATCTGTACATGAGAGATTCACAATACACAACCGACACAATTAAGAATAGCAGTGTATCAAGTAACTATGTTAATTGCTTTTTGTAAACACTTTGGGCAATTTAAAAAAAAAAAAATTACACACCTCTTCCCAAACTGGGTGTCTTTCTAGTGGAATAAAAAGCACTCTGAAAGGTCAATGGGAAAGAATAACAGCTGGTAAGGACACAATTGATCACCCTTTTCTCCTCCCCTGCTTCTCTCATTCACATTCATGAACACATATCCAAACCACCCACCCTTCTGTTTGGATGAGCTCAAAGCATCTGTGTCAAGGAGGACTCTGCTCTCAGTTTTCACTTACTTTTCAAAAACAACCATCTCAAATATGGTACTGGTTTAAGAGGCTAAAGTAAAAATAAGGTCATCTTAATGTACTTATTAAAAGTGACTTTTCTGGGACATTCTGAAAATGCATTTCAAGAACTGTTATTATATTGCCCCTCTTATTTGCTAGTGTAATGATGATATTGTGTCACAAAGAGAGGCATTACAGTTTGCAATTTTCTGCTATTATTCATTTGTGGGTTACAGCAAAACACACGTAATGTCCAGAGAAATGTACTATAAAAAAGTACATTGGAGTACTGTCCCACTATCCTTTGAAATGTAGCAGTGGCAGCACATTGTACCTGGTAACATAACTTGACTGACAGACAAGTGGGAGAAGTCAGGAATAAACCAGAGGTAGCTCTGAAATTAAAATCAAATCAACAGCCCATGGTTTCTGATACCAGCTAGATGAGTAAATATTTTGTACTTTTACCTTAAAGCACTGTGTACTTAGGTAAGATAATCACAAAGGTGCTTCCGCAGAGGCTTCTGAAAAACTCAGGACATCTGAGATATTGTTACTGCCACTTCTATCATCAAACGTTTTTTGGGTAACAGAGGTAATTTGTTAAGTCAAAAACCATTTGGGAGCTATTTTACAAGAATAAAAGACAAAAAAATGGACAAGGACAGAAACCAAGTAGGAAAACAAGTCAGGATACTTTGCTAATTGCTCGCAAAATAACTTCTCTGTAAACAAAAGCAAAATCCAGCCCTTAATATCGACAACTGTAAAACAAAGGTCAGCAAAGAACCTCATTTGGAAAATGTATAATCAATAAATAAACAACCTTGCTATGAAGACATTGGATTTTTCTTAGTATCAGATAGATTCTGAAAATAAAATAGATGAAAGGAAAGCAGAATAGCTCAGTTCCTACCGAACTTTCACCAACAAACACCAATAATATCTCAGGGAAAAAAGGGAAAATTATTTGTCTGCTTGTAAATTGTTGATGTTGGTTTGCTAGAATTTTTTTTTAGAATAAGTTCTTTTGTTATAGACTGCTAATATTATTCCTCTATTCAGTTAGGAGGGATGGTTTCTTTCCAAAATACAGTAAATTTTTTGTGGAAAAATTTTTAATGCCAACTGTCTTGTGAAGCAGAACCTTTATAATGATATTGAAAAGAAGGGAGTCTGTTTGCAGCCAGTTTGCAGGAAGTATTTGCTGAACGTGCTAATTCCTAAAAACAAAAATAACATTTCAGAAGACTATCTAGTTCACAATCAGCTTTATCTACAGACCAGGCATTGTGGATATTCTGTAAGGATCACCAGGCAGAATTTGAACATCTGCAGCCATGAGTGATACGTGTATTTAGTCACGACCCAGATTGATCTAGGCAGCTACAGCCAATATTCATGACAAGTTTTAACACTAATTAACTTGTTAGACAAATTATGCAAAACATAATAGCTTCCAAATCACAGATTTCATTATATTAAGGTTAATTTCTGAGAAACCCCATTGTTTATTCTCACACTCTGTATCCAAATGCATTCTGAGTTAAAAACGTAGCAGGGAAAAGTAGGGCTTCATTTCACACTTCCAGTGAGATGTGGTTTGTCTGCTCAGTTAGCATTACTCAGGAATTAGAGCCCCTTGAGAAGGTTTGGAGTCATGGGGCATGCTAAAATACAACAGTGACTTAGTTATGCATCATCCTATTTTTGTCACATCTGTTAGACTGAGGAAAGCAGGAATCAGTGCCATACCATGGAATAACTGCAAGGCTCTGGATGTTCTCTTAAAATGAAGGATTATTTACCACCATTGTAAACTTTCTAGACAGGTGTTTTTATGCTCCAGCACACATTAAGAAGAACAAATCCTTGGTTGTTGCGTGGCTCCTGTATTCTTATAGCAGAAATGTCTTTAAACTTGGCTTGGCTTTGCTGAAATATAAATTCTGATGAGGACACTGAAGAACAGAGGGCAGGGTGAGGTGGAACTGCTAAAATCCTGATGGGAGAAGAAAATCCTCATGTCTGGACACATCTTGTAGTGCTGAAAGACTGATTTGAGTAGCTCCATTTAGTTTTCAGGGGACAGATAAGCCAGAGCATCGTGACTCACTTTGTTCATCTGTGATCTGGAATTCCCCTGCAATCAATCCAGAGGTTGCTTTGGCTCAGTTGAAGCAGATCCTGTCAGTGGAAAGCAATGATTCTCTTTTCTAAGCTTGATCCAAACTCATGGGAACTTTCACGACAGCTATCATCCTTCTTGCTAGATCAGGTCAATCTTGTGTGACACTATCACCATTCCACAGTCAGAAAGAAAAATAAGGAGGGAAAAATGCTATAAATAAGTTCAGGCTGCAGAAAATAGTGATGGAATATGAATTTCTAATAGGATTTTATATTTTTTGCTTGCTTATTTATAAAATCCTGCTATATAAAGTTACTTTTTTCCCCATCACTTTTGCAATTGCTTCCTTTCTTCCTACAGCAAATTCTACAGGATGAGTACTGTAAAATACTACTTATAGCTCAGTGCAGGCAGATTGACCATAAAATAATTTACAGCTGGCCATATAGGAAAATGTCTACCGAGCTCTGGCAGATCAGTTGTTACTTAAGTCTCTCGTGGTGCACACAGTAAAGAAACTAATCCAGAGAAATATTCTTAATCCTGTGTTTTTGGTTTTTTGTGATCACCTCAGTACTAGTCCTCAGTGTTAGTAATTTAGTTAGACACAGGACAAATATACTGAGAGCTAGCAATATTTTCCCTGATGGGGAAAGTATACCGTTTTACCTTGCTGAGATAAGCATTAACTATTTTGAAAGTGAAATTACTTTTCTGCCCAGTTTCCTTAAAAGTTTTACCATGTTTTACCATTATTTTACCATGACTGTCAGTAACTTGATTTACTCCTCTGTTTTTGTAAAAAAAGATTTCTGGAAGTAACACCCAAAACTGGAAAGAAGTGGAAAGAACATTTATATAAATATTACCTGCCTGCATCTGATCAAAGATCTTTAAAAATAAGAAGACCATGCCCAAAAGATTACATTTAGGCTACTTGATGTCATGTGCCTAATGATTGCTAATCTGTTGTAGTCTAATCATACTTCACAGAAAATGTACACAAGAAGTTTGTGAATTTATGTATTTTTGCACATGTTTAAACTTAGAGTTCTAGCAGTAAAATGTGTGTCACTTCTCTGAATCATATCTCTTATTTATTCTTTCTCATGATGATCTTAAACAAAACATTGAATAAACTTTGAAAAGACAATATGTTAGAATATTGATGTATATGAAGTATCTATTAGTGGCAAACTGCAGAGGCAGAGAGTTTGCTGACCCTTCTTCTACTGGCAATGACTTGGGTTTGTTCTCAGGTAGAAAGAATAACTCTTATCAAAGTCTGGATGAGAAAAAAGTAATATTTTCTATTTTCTGGATAAAATGTACAAATATTAGCTGTTCAGTGAGAAGGAAACCCACTACTTCCTTCATGATGCAGCTTTTAAAAAAAATAAAGTCTGTTCAGCACTGTATTTTGTGAAGCATGTTAAGCAAGGTTGGACAAAAACCAAGGGATTGAATCCTAGAGTCTTAACTGTGGACTACCGATGGTTTCAGAGCCTGTATTTGGCATGGGCGTGATCAGACTGCTGAGCCCAGCAAAATCTGGCAAGCTCCCAGAAGACACAAAACGTGTGGAAACTGGGTAGCTTGAAAGTTAACAGAAAAGCAAGATAAGAGGATTTTTTATTTTAAATATCTTAGACTCACTTTGATACCTAAGACCTTGAATAAAACTTGCTATAATTTTTCAGCTTTGGTTAAAGATGAAACATTTTGTTTTACTGTTTCAGAGTAGAAATTAATAAAGCCGAATTTTACCTATAATAGGCAATAAATCTGAGTGTGGAATGTTAATTGCAAAATTATTTCTTGAGAACATCTTTGAGGCTATTTCAATTTGATATTTTGCTCAAGAATCTGATTTAACTACTACTGTAATTGAAAGTTTAATATGAATTGCCACATACAGAATAGTTATTGAATTCAAGGTTACCATATTAAAAACAGATACGTAACTATAGTTTTAGTTTCTGTTAAGGAGATTTATTTTTGCTAGCTAATGATATATTTTTTAGAAAATGCTATAGATAATAGAAAACAAAATTGACAGAGAAGAAATTAAATGAAGATGGCTACAGCTATTGTTTTCCTTTAAAGAAAAAACTGCTGCTCTTTTTCAGTCCTTTTGTCTTATGTGGCTCTAGGTTTATATATCAACTTCATATTCAAAATTATTTAAGAAATACACACAGGGCTCAGAGGATTTTTTCTGAACATTCACAACTTCCTTCAATAAGTATAGAATAATACACGAAACAGAAAAGTTCATTTGTATTCAGTGATTCATCTTTATTTTCCTCTACTAAATGCTTGCCATCCAGGGACTGGCATTGTTTGATGTGAAATCAGGAAATAAGTAATAAGAAATAAATATATTTTTATTGATTTAATAAAGGAAAGAAACTGACTTCCTAACTCTGAATTTAATTCAACCTGTACATACTTAGTAGAAAATAATTATGTTATTCTTATTTTATTTAGTTTACTTTCCTCATAGGGATGGACAATAAGACATTAAATTGGTGAATTAAATATTATTGTTACATTGAACAAATAGCTATTATGGAATATTTAACTCAATTTACTAGAAACAGAATACATAACACATATCTCTGGAAATTAATACAGCAACATATTTTTTAGTGATTACTTTCATGGTTTGAGAAACTTCCTATCCAGTGAATGAAAAATTTAATTTTCTTGACATAAAACATAAAAGTTATTAACAGTAAGCAGTTTCTGGCTGATTATAATGTAAATACATAATTCTCAAAGAAATATAATTTAAAGAATTTACTCCTCAAAATACCACCATATACGAATAGGGATTAAAAAACCAAAAGATTTAAGACTTCATTATAATTAATGAATCCCATACAGTTATTTATTTATAATTAATGTATTAATTACCTTTAAAATGTAACTAGACATTAATTCCATGTCATACAGAGAATTTATTTAATCATAAATTTATATATTTATATATTCCTACTTTTCTAATAATAATATTTTTCCCACTTGCTTAGGTTGGCCTGTCATAAGAACACTATTAGAATCTTTAACTTTCTAATTTTAAGAAAGTGGTTCTACTTAACCAGTAAAAGCACCATGGATTAATCCAGAAAATTAACAAATAGGGAACTGGGGCACCACTGGGGTTTTTTCATATCTCCACTGAAAGAAACCCAAGTGGAAGCCAGCCAAAACAAGTGGCTAAAAGCAAAAATAAATCACAATGACTGATACGTATTTTTGATCACTCAAACGCTGTTTTATCAGTGGTGTGATATTGATGCTGTTCGGTAAAACTACAGACCTTTAACAGCTTCCCTGGATTTGCAGCTGTAAAAACAATCTTCAGCTAGTCAGCAACATGTTTTTTCAAACACAGTTTAGGAATAGCACTTTATTCTCCATGGGTTTACTGGGTCATCCTAAAATAAACTCAAAGACATTTTTGATTAAAGTCTATTTTTTTTAATCTATTCTCTCCTCATCTATTTTCAGGTGAGAAATTTCACAGATAGTATTACAAACAGTCAGTAAAAAGGGTGGAAATATTTTAGCCAATGTCATATTTAGGACATTAATGGTAAAATATTTGACTTTTGTGGTGTTTAGGACTGTGGTACAGGAAAAAAATTATTAAAAGATCAGTTTTTGCCCAAAGCCTCCTACACTTCTGTACAGGACAGAATTCCTCTTAGACATCGCAGGATTTGGAAATGCGGTTTTTTTATGTACAGATATTGCATGTGACACAGTGTTTCTACTATCTATGTAGCCTCCTGGTAGGACAGATATTTGTAAATAATGAGAATTATTTTCTCTCCAAACTGATAGTCTTATTGCATGATGCTATTGCTGTGTTGCATGCAAAGGCAGGGACAACTCTCATAACAAAAAAACACAGCCGTCATTTCTTTGTAATAATATTCAAAACAAAATAGGAATTTTATTCAGAGCATTCTATTCTATTTCTCTCACAAGCTTAACTTAAAATAATTGGACTTTTGCGCAGATTAAGCTGTATTTTCAGGGATGATGACAGCCCCACACTCCTGTTGATTAATCTCTCAGACACATTCATAATAAGTGTTAAGCTGTATCACATCATGTTGGTTACTGCTCAGGAGCACTCACTACAGAGCTTTTTCTGAAGAAAGACTGATAAAATTTGGAAGGAAGTCAGTAAATGACAGTCTGACAAGGAGAAAGACATATTCAAAGCTCTATGGTGTCCTTTAATGGCACCTTGAACAATAATTTGTTGGTAAAGCTAATGAACAATGTACAGCACCACTGAACTGGTACAGCTGTTATTTTATATGAATAAAGTTATGCAGGTTGGATTAATCCATTGCAAGAAAGTAAAACCATATAGATAGCCTGTCTGTAAAATAAAATTGCATACACTAAAGTCATGAGTAACCTGATCTAGCTTCAAATTTGGTTCAGAATTTAAAGCTGATCTTTTTTTGGCCAGGATATTGAATTCAAGGACCTCCAGACATCCATTTCAGCCTACCTTATCCTTTAATTTTATGAAGTCAGAAAGTAAAAGTATGTAAACTGAGTGAAATGGGTATATATATGTTTATACAGATACTTTGGAAATTCAAGGACAGGAACTAATAGTGAAGAAAAAAAAGATGAGAAGAGTCAAAGAATTATAGCTACACTCCTCATGTCATGTGATTTTCCAGGAGGTTAAACATCCCTGTGCTGTGTTTTGCTGGCACAGACCTGCACAGCAGAGTGCAGTGAGGGCAAACTAAACATATTCCTAAGATACCTATTTTGCCTCCTTTCTCCTGTGCAAATTCTGAAGCTTCATAGCACCAGCGTACTTCCTGTAAAGTCTGATGATACAAGGAAAGTCTTTCTAAACGCTCTGCACTCCATTTTCTTTCCCTGTAAAGCAAAAATTCCTCCATGTTGAGAGTCGTTTCTAACTGCTGTAAGCAAGATGCATCACAGAAACATTGGTCAAGGTTTCTATTCAGAAACTAGTTTACATCTGCTTAAGAAACATTTTAGCTTGCCAGAAACCATGAAGATATGCAACTTGGACAGGTGATCTGTCTGTAAAAAAAAAGCGTCACTCTATAAATTGTTTCAGTCACAAAAATTCTATGTAGTTGCAAGTGATAGAACAGAAACCACAAAATGTTCAACCAGGACACAAGTGAGCACAAAGAGCACAAGTGCTCTAATTCTTCATTTCAAGTATCAATATCCATTGTATTGATAGTCCCTTCACCTTTACCATTACTCCCTCTTTGTGTCAGTGGGATTACCGGCACAGTGAAGAACTATCCAAGCACTGTCTAGCCCTCTCCAGGGCACAAGATAAAAGCTTTTCTCTGTGATTGAATAATGACCAAGTATAATTCCAGTCTTTTGAACTACATTCCCCTGTGGAATGAACACTAGCCCAAAGAAAAAAGGAGGACATAGCGGCAGAAGAAAAAGTTAAGTTCCATTCTCAAAAGCGATTATTTCAATTGTTAACATCTCCCCTCCCTGGAGCTACTTTGCCTCTGGTGATTCTTGTGGTCTCAGTCTCACCGTGCTTTCTTGCTCTCTCCCCTCCCTATATTCATTATTGCTGTTTCTTTGAGATTCAGTAAAGTCCTTACTTATCTACAGGATCACAGAACACATGAATGAAACTTAAAGTCTTTTCAACTTACTTTCTCATCCAATTTTCCTAGTTCTGCTTTCAAAACATTCATTAGAACAGGTTTTGATGAGAGGATCTCAAGATAGCCAAGATTAGTCTGATTTTTTTCACAATTCTTCCCCCAGTTTTAAATTTCTTCCTGTATGTATACAGGATTTTTTTAAAGATTGAAGACATTTGAACAGTAAAATCATTAATGACTAATCATGATGCATTAATCACACATCAGTTTTTTATTTAACTGAAGAGCAGAAAGAAACTGAGAGTACTAGAGTCTGAAGTCTCTTATTTATGAGTGCATCTTTCAGCAATTTATGCTTAGCCTGGTGTATGTTGGGTGCCAGGACCAGCATGTTAATGTATTAGCATTGTCGGGCTAACTGAAATAAGTTGTAGCTGAGGAAAATAATAGGAAGTGGTTCATTAGAAAGGTTAAGTGTTGTGCAGAGCATTGTCTATGTATATAGCCAACGCTGTCACCACTAAGTGCAAAGACTGTGAGACCTCCTTGATAAAACATTCCCTTTCCAAATATGCAGTGAGATTTCAGGCTGCTCTTCGTTCTGTGTCCAGCAGCCCTGTTATATATCCAGAACATTGCCAGCAGGTCAAGGGAGGTGATTCTTCTCCTGTGCTCAGCACTGGTGAGACACATCTGGAGTACTTTGTACAGTGCTGAGTTCTCCAGTGAGAAACAGACATGGATGTATTGCAATATGTTCGCTAAGGCAGTGAAGCATCTGGAGCACGTGAGGAAAGACTCAGAGAGATGAGACTGTTCAGCCTGGAGGAAAGAAGGTTCAGGGAATCTTTTTAACGTATAGAAATGTCTGATGGGGGCCAAAGGGAGAGGCGTAATGCAGACGGAGCCTGGTGATAACACTTTTGTCAGTGGTCTCCAATGATGAGAAGAGAGGAAATGAGCACAAGCCTAAACACGGGAAATTCCAATTAACCATAAGCGAGACGACTTTTTTTTCTTTTTAATGAGAAATTTGTCAAACACTAGGGAAAAATAGCACAACTAAGCCTACCTAGAGCTATGGAATTTTCGTCTTTGAGGGTATTCAAAACTGAACAGGACATGCACCCGAAGAAGCTACTCTAGGTAACTCTGTATTGAGCAGGGGCTTGGACTATACTGTCTCTGGAGGTCTCAGTCATTCTCTGATTCTGTGCCTCTGGAAATGATGCCCTGTGCCAGTGTAAACACTCAGTGGCAGGAGCAGATCCTGAAAAGAGCAATTCGTGACATTTTAAATACAGAAATGGACATGGGTCACCTGTAATGGATGCAACCAAATCATTTTCTCACCTGGATTAGATCCCAGGTGCTAAAGTAGCTGTAAATCTGCTCTTAAATCTTCTCCCTGGAATAATATTAAAAGTACAACTTTGCCCATAGTTGTTTAGATGGAAAAGGAAAATCAAGGATCAAGTAAACCAGAAAAGATTTTCTTGCTACTATACCATGTAAGTGGCTGTGGTATGCAGTTCAACCTTCTGTAAATCTGCTTCTCTCAATCATAACTCACTGCTTGGTGTTTTATATCTATTATTTGCCTTGATATTTTACCTAGATTTAGATAGTATTTTCCCTCATGTCATTAGCATGTCATAAGAAAAAATTCACTGGTGAGAATGGTAGAAGCTTTGCTATTTGGCAATTATATGAAGAGTTTGGACTTCATTGCAGGAATTCTGTATTGACAGAATTAAATATATTAAGAGTTTGCAGCAAAGAGAGAAATGTTTCTAAGTTAAGGGCCATTTCAGGCTCCTCATAGAGCTTGCCAAGGTAATGTGAACTGCAGGCTTTAAACCTGGGGGAGCTCTTCGACACCTTGAAGACTGGCCTGGTTACAATGCGTGAGCATCGCCTTGAAAGGAGAAGAGTGTCAAGTGAGGTGTCTTTGCCTGAAGTTTCTGCTCATGGAATATTACAAGAGAAATAAAAAGCTGCTTCTACTGAATCATGGGTCAGGCACAAAATACAGAATTATTCAGATGGGACCACACACATAAAGCTCAAGAACTAAGTGTTTGAGTTTTTTAGTTTGAAACTTAGCCTGGCACCCAAGTCATTATTTTCCTGTTTCTTTCTTGGGAAACAGAGCTGTGAAAATATTTTTCAGTACTTGGATACTAGTTCTGCCAGCTGTGAAAATGTAGAGTAGGAAAACTATGCTCTATACGGCCATAGGCCTGATTTCAAATAACCCTGCATACTTCAAAGACAGTTTCCAGAGAATATGATCAGATTCTCTTCTACTTACCTAAAAGAATCTGATGTGACACAGGGAACTTCAGTAAATGAGTATTGAATGTTTTTTTAGGCTTTCCTGATGTTTCATTCTTTATCTCCAGCCAAGGTAAGTTGTCACAATAAAATAGGGAGTATCTGGAACATTCTGAGTAATTGGGATTTTTCATGTTTCTCTGATCTGGGATGCAATTCTTCACAGAAATTTTCTGTCCAGTAACAGAAAATACAAAATGTACATGTGGAATTAATTGACACTCCACATTAACATTTTTAGAATTTAGGATGTAAATAATTTAAATTGATTCCTATAACTAAATGTGAAGTATTTATGAATGTAGGCACAACATTTCTCTGTCAGTTTCAGTAACATTTGTATTTATCATATTTTTTCTTTCCACCTTTATTTCGATGCTGAGATACATTTTTCTTTAATAAAACTGTTAATTTTCTTCCTAATATTAAATCACAGTTAAGTTTACTGACCTTTTTTAAACTTAACTTCTGGATGGAAGATGAATTAATTTCTGTAGGTCAGATAGAAACAGCTGAATATGCATTTCTTTTAGCTTTACAACTGGCTTTAGATGCATCCATTTAGGATAATGTATAGTGGTAAACAAATTGTCATTAATATCTTATTTTTTTATACTGTCCCTGGTTTCATAAGATTTTTGTATCATCCTTTATTTTCTACCCCATTTATACATTAAACTAATAATCTACCACATGTTCTGTAGATATAGTAACTGCTGCCAATATAAGTGGTAAAAATATTTAATTAAAAGTAAGATCCAACTATTGTAATTATCATTAAGAATTCATAGAGCTAAAATATAATGAAGGGAAACAGCTTCAGTCTTTTCTCAAATTGCATGGAAAGGAAATTCTGGAGGACCTCATCTGTGTTGCATCCCTTGTTGATAAGAGATAAATGTCCAAGCTGAAACACTAATGCCTCTTATTGTTAAAATTAAAGTCAGAGATTTAAAATTCTTCTCTTTCCCTTCACTTCACAGAAGTATCTAGTGGGAAATAATAATTTTAAGGGTTTGTAACTTCTACGATTTTATAACTTGATGGTTCAAACCTTTTCTAGTGTTACTGCAAATATTATATCCCCTGATTTACATTTTCATTGAAATAATTAGTTTGTCTCTCTTAGTAGATATGGATAATTTCACTACTTTTACTATAATGTGCACATCTGGATTCAGATAGGTTCCTAGGATCAGGTGGTTCAGTTTTGCACTTCAGCATCTCCTACTGAGTTTTCTTTGATCTATATCTATGTCATCTATCTATATCATCTATATCTATATTTAGATTATTACTCTTCTTTCTCCTTTGATTCACAATTTAACTGTAGCAACCTCTGTCTTTGGGGTTTTTTTACCCATTTCAGGATTTATGATACATGTGGAGAATTTCTAAGGTACCCTTTTTCACTGGAATGGGCTCTCCAACTAATATCGCATTGAAAAATTAGTCACCCTACTGCTGTTGTAGAAATAATGCACTTGTACGTATATGGATATACGGTAAGTGCAAGAAGGAATTATTTCTTTCTTCTACTGTCTTGTTTTTTTTTTAATTTCATCTAAGATAAATAAGCAAGTTATCTACACAAACAAGCGCACACAGAGTAACAGCACCCAATAGCAAAAGGTTTGGGAAGGGATAGCTCATAAAGACATACACTTAGGCAAGCCATTTATACAGCATAGCTAAAAGGATATATACTTTCTTTTGTCCCTAAAGCAATGAAAGTGCCACAAAATTAGCATTCTAGAGATATGAAGGGGAAAGAAATGTCAGAGATTGTTCATGTTGTTGCTGTTTTAAATCAGGACATCTGTCCCGTTTTTGCCTCCCTCACAGTCGGCATCTGTTTCACCTGTTAGCTTGCAGTTCAACAGCCTTCAGGTTATCCTGAAGGCCAATTCTTTCAAAATGCTCTGAGATTTTTCTGCATCTCACCCACTTACCTTCTCTAGCATAAACAGAATTCAAATCTTGAAAAAAAATTGCAAATTTCTATCCTATACTTTCTACAGCAAGGTGAAATATTTCTTTTTCAAATCTTATATTTCATTTAAAAATTCAATGCAATTTTTTCATGAGTTGGTATTTTCTGAAAAACTTATTTTTGACAATGCTGAGTGTGTTTGTTTGTATATTTTCTATTTTTTTTTTTACATAACAATCTTTTTTCCCCTTCTTGCGTGCACCAGGAACTAATACCTTACAGACAGCATCAGCAATTCCATTTTATAAGTTTTTAATTCTCAGTTTTTATTAATTCAAAGCAAATTAAAGATCAAATCTTCACTTAACCATCATTTCTTGTACCCAGAAATTTTGAAGAAAGAGTGAATTTTTGTGATATTTACAGGATTCAAATGGACACGGTCAAGGTTCTCGGAGTCTTTGTTTAGGCTTTGTGCAGGCTCAATTTTTAACCATGTCGTGCTTGGTTCACAGTTGTGCTAGATGTATAATATCTTAATAAGACTACAGGGAATTTCTTAATTGTGCTGCTCTCCAAAATTGAAGGATACACAGGTTTTGTCTTGTTCTACATCGATGTTTTCCCATAACTTCCTTTTAAAAAACTTTTCTAATACCCAAATTTGTGCTGTTTCTCTCCTTCTGTACAATTTTTCTGATATCTCATTTTGGCCTTTTTTGTTATTAAGAAACTGATAGTCAAAACCAGACATCATAGAACATTTTTAATTAGCTAATTAGCTAATCTTTATTCAAAACCAGTTTTAGCCAGACATCTGTACTAAAATATAAATACCAAATACAAGACAGCAAAAAGTACATGCTATTCTGCAACAAGTTTTGAGAATTTCTACAAGTGCTCAGCAGCACAAATTAGGGGTAATGATTAAAATAAGGCAGAGGCTAAAATAGACTTTCAGCTAAAAGAAAGATTGACTTACCAGTATTTCTGTGGCATCATAAGCATGATGAAACTGAGTATATGTTTAAACTAGAACAAGCCAAAAAGCCATAAAGGTTGAAAGTGATTGGGTAAGAAGGACAAACTAAATAAAAATTAAATCCATTAGTTCTTCTGTTTAGCCAACCAGTATATTAAGTGGTTTTCCTGGTTTTAAGAGCATTCAAATTTGGAAAAATCTTAAAATAAAAAGTCAGTATTGTGTAATTGATGTTTATAAATAGAAATTGAGAGAAATTAAAACATACTGAGAGTCAATTGAGACATTGAGTTAAAGTTCCTAAAATTAAAGATAGTATTCTGGATATCTCATTGTTAGCTGAAAAGTTGGCTGAGAAGGGTGTGAGATCTCCATCAGTAGAAAATGTTAAGAACAGCCCTTGACAAGTTGCCCCTCTTGAAATAGGGGATCAGACTGGAAGTTTCTTCCAACCTTGGCTTTGACACAGGTTATACTTCACCACACAGCTCTTAGGAAATCTGCGTTAGCAACTGCTACAACGGAAAGGAAATAATCTCACATTTCAGTTTCAGTGGAAGTGCTTAGGTACAGACAGTAAAGAAATGAGAGAAAGTTAGGAATTCAGGCAAATAGGTAAAAAGATAATAAGCCAGAGGAAGACAAACAAATCATATTTACATCGGGGAAAGTTAACATTTCACTAAATATTTTCACTCCTTTGCTAATTTTTTTTTGTATACCAGGTATGTACAAAATGCTATCATCTACTATTGTACTGAACTAGTGTGGTCACAAAATTATGTGATACTAAAAATGTGGCTAAGTATCTGAAGATTTTAAATGTCAGTATTTTGATAACCACTGTCTAAAATTTTAGGCTTTTCTGGTCACTCCCTTTTTCTCCATAATGATTTTGGTTGCTGTTCTCCATACTAACTCCAATATGTCCATCTTTCTGATAAATCACTTCCAGAATGTAACACAATATTCTAGCTAGAGTTGCACTACTGCCACATCATTAGTTACTAATGCGATAAACATTGACATTGATGGATGGGATACTACAAAATAGATTCATTTTTAACTGAGTCAACATTTAAATTTAAGTTTCTGTTGTTCACTACGTATTTTGTAAGGTGTAATCTGAAAGAAGATTAAAATATGGGCTTATGTAAAAAGATATGAAAAAGAATTTAGTTTCTGAAAATATTTGGAGATTTCAAAAATTAGATTTATTTTGTGTCAGGATGAGCAGGGTGCTAAAAGCCACAGAAAAGAGCCCTGAATCAGGGCCTTCTGTTTTGGATAGTGGCCAATAATGTGAGGTCTGGTTTGCTACTCTGCTTGAGCCAGGCTCAAGTCAGGTTTCTCACCTCCCCAAAAACTGCTCTGATTACCAAACTATACAAGGCACAATGCTTGCTATTCTGACCTTGCCTGAGTGCCACAGTCACACAAATTGTGACTAGAATTTCTTTCTTTGATCTTCTCAGTGAGAGTGCATGCATAATTGATACAGTCAAATGACTGCAGATTTTTCAAATCACTGTCAATTAAGTATCTCAGTCAATTCTTATGAAAATATATCTAGTTAATCTTTCCTGTCCAAGATACAAACTTCAATGGTTTATCTGTAGCTGATTATTCACTTTGAGCCTCATGGATCAGATTTACAGCAGATTAAGCATGAAATGTGACGGACCCAGTTCGTTCCTGTGTAGTAGATAATGCAAAAGTCACAGAGCTTGAATTTTTCACCTCCTCTCTAAAGAGCAGAGAGAATACAGGCCCTGCTGTCGTGAGGGTCCTCTGGGACAGTTCTCTTCCATGCGCTGGGTATCTAATTCTGTGGCCCCCATCCCAGCCTCACCCCGCCTTTGAAGGTCCCAAACAGCTGCGTGGTTTTTGGTTTAACAGAACATCACTGCTTGACATAGAATCTCTGCAAAACATGGCAGATATCAGCTTGCGTTTGACTCACCTTAATTAATGGTGTGAAACTCCAGGCAGATATGCTCTAATTGAGGATGCTTTGACCTTGCTCAGTCAGTAGCTTAAAGTGT
This sequence comes from Origma solitaria, assembly GCA_013397895.1. Taxonomy (NCBI): domain Eukaryota; kingdom Metazoa; phylum Chordata; class Aves; order Passeriformes; family Acanthizidae; genus Origma; species Origma solitaria. Next base: position 701,713 of record VZRL01005862.1, read on the forward strand.
AAACAGAACCCAAAATTGATTAATACAACAAATCTTTTGAAAAACAAAACAAAATAGAACAAAACAAACAAACAAAACCCCACACCAGGGACTGGAAGAAAGAGCAGTTATCAAAGTATCTTTCTTAGATATGAGGTCCTATATGGCTTTTTACCTTTACAAAGGATACGACTTTTTGATATTAACATTGAAGCCTGATTTTTTCATAGTGAATGTAGGCATTTTGCTGAGATATACAAATTTAGAAGTGTAATTAGCTGCTCTGTACTTTTTTTAGTATCCATGAAAAGAGAACAGAAATTTTCCAGGCTGATTTCATACACCACTATCTCTGGCTAACTCGGTATTTCTGATTTTCCACATGAAAATGAGACACTGCATGATGACTTAACACTGAATACCATAACGGAGAAAAATCATTGAAGGAAATCTGTGGGGGTCAATATTTAAGTTTACATTCAGTGTAACTTTATTGAAGACTCATATTTCAAGAATCCTGGAACAGCTGCACCCACTTTTGGGTACAGTTGGATTAATCTCTGTACCTTCATTTACTATTTACCAAAATAAGAAAGGTATTGAATAGCTCCTACCTAACTGAGAAGAATTAGAAAAGCTAAGAATAACCCAGTGAAAGCCTATTAATAGATTAACTGGTCAGAGAATTTAACATATAATTGCCTAACCAAAGATCTTAATGTATATGTCAAAACTGTATATACACATTTATTGTTCTTTCTCGGGAGATGACTCAGGTAATTTGTATCTTGTTACATGTTCTAATAATTTGCTTGATTTTAAAAAACATATAAAACCTAAGAGAAACTGTCCTAATCAGCAAAGAAACCTTAAAATAACATTTTAAACATATATAATTCTGAGATAAATTAGAATTATTAGGTGAAGAGAGAATATATTTATGAATGAAATAATCTTGGAACTCTCCCCAGTCGACATGACAGCAGGCATAAGCAATGTTTTAAATTTAATTTAGTAACCAGCTGAAAAATCTGAACAGAGTATTTCTTTTTCTCTTAGCTGGTTTCTTTTTTTTTTTTTACCAGTGCACAAGAAATAAATAAATATAGTAACTCCCTAATGTAGAGCAAAAGTATGTCAATGAAAGAAAACTGAAAGATTTTGAAATGTTGTATAGCAAAAACTGTGGGGAAAAAAGAAAAGATGAGTCCTTAAACCCTCTATAGCAAACCTGTCATTACAGTCTGTGGTAGGCAAAATCTCTTTTGCTTTTTACAGATTGGTATATGAATAATAAATCTTGGTGTCAGATACTGTACTCAGTTCTCTTTCTTAAAGATACAAATCTTTTACTGTCCTTATCAAGGCTGATGGAAATTTAGGATTGCACAATAGACTAAATTAAGGTTGTTCTCTATTCCAGACACTTCTGGGTATGCAATTTAAGATTTTGGCATTTTCTGCCTTTTGCATAATTGATTTTACAATCTTAATGACATTCCTTTAATGCTTATCATCAGTGAGATGGAAAATCTGCTCAAAATTAATTTAGAGTACATCTCAAAGATCTTGGCAGATGGAGGGACCTTACCATCAGCCTCTAGGACAAAATTAATGTTATCAAAATGAAAATGCCTTCTCTAACTCTGCATGTCCTAAGAGGTCTCCTGTTTATCATTCATCTATATGGCTTTGGGAAAATTAACCTGATTTTAAATATTTCTCTTGCAAAGAGATGAGAGGAAAATAAAAAGATTTGTGGACATTTGCAACATTTGTCTGATCTGAAAATGTCTGTGTGGCTATTTTGCAGCTCTTTCAGACAAACCCCCTTTCTGCTCTGGAAAACCAAAATTCATAATCCAGCACTGCTTAACTTCTACTGCAAGAATGAGGTTTTGTCCCTTATTCGCAGAGTGGTTGGGGTCAGCTTACTGCAACTTAAACTGCTCAATACCTCCTGAAACACCTCTTAGGAGAGAACATACACCAGTTTGGCATAAACTGATATATAATCACTTCTTGGAAGTTGACTCTAAGAACTGGAAAATGTCTAGTGTACTGGAAAATCAAGATAAGAAGACAGACTTTGTCTTTCAGTTAATTTTAGAGACTGCACTTCAGCCACTGTAGTATTAACACCTATCAATCAATATATATATAGGCTGTATAGGTATAGCTATAATCTAACCCATTGAGCCTGAAGAACAAACATATCCTTAAGGACTTGGGGTTTTTTTGTTTGCTTGTCTTGTTATGTTCTGGTTTAATTCAAGGCAGAGAATAACAACAAGCAACATTGCTTTTGATGTGAAAAGGGTGTATTAGGTTCAAGCAGGCAGCTGCAAGCAGCTGGGTGCCAGTCCTCAGACTGATTTGTGCACGATATTGAAACCTTGCCTGTGGGAAAACATACTGAAAGACATTAAAAACTTTGTTATTGATTATGATTAAGACTGGCCCAAACACTTGTCCCACACATACTCTGCCAAAACAGACATGTTGGAGTTGCGGATTACCAAGATGCTTTGGGACTGTACCAGACTTCAACTGTCTTGGCTAAAATAAGGCAAAAGATAAATCTGATGTAAGTAGATGAATATGATAATACTTCCTAGAACTATGTTTTGGGATATATCCCAGCCTTTTGGAAGGTCTCTAAGTTGTGGAAAGCCAGATTCTCTAACGTAATTCCTGTAGCCAAAGAACATATATTTTTTGAGATGGAAAATAGATTCTCTCCAGGGACAACTTGGGGGAACTAGAAGCTAAGAAATGAGTGCAGTTTCAAATAATAGGGACCTTGAGACAAATTTAAAAAGCTTTCATCCAACTTTTTACAACCTTTGATTAATCCTTAGAAATTGAATACTGAGAGATCTCTTTCCACTGTCTCAATGTCTCCAGTGTTTCCCCCACCCATGTAGACATCCTGTCTCCTTGTCCAAGAAATCCTCCAATCGCCTGCTTCTTATTTGAATCGTCCCTTGTTTTCTTTCCAGTTGATTGGGCTGTTTCTCTGCTGCTACAGCCTTTAATTACCCTCTTATGTATGTAAAAGTGCTTCCTAGTCCCAGCTTTTTATTGTAAATATTTTGTAGAGTCACTATATTGCATATGCACCTGAAGGACAGGATTCGATCCAGAGGAACCTGGACAAGCTCCAGAAGTGGCCCATGGGAATCTCGTGGGTTTTAATAAAACCAATTTCAAGGTGCTACACCTGGGTTGGCACAAACCCCAGGTATCAATCCAGGCTGGGGACGAACAGATCAAGAGCAGCCCTACCGAGAAGGACTTGGGCGTGATGGTGGATGAAAACCTGGACATGGCCCAGCAATGTGCACTCACAGGCCAGAAAGACAAACATATCCTGGGCTGCATCAAAAGCAGAGTGGGCAGCAGGTCAAGGAGATGATTCAGCTCCTCTACTCCTTTCTCATGGGGTCCCACCTGTAGCACTGCATCCAGCTCTGACATTCCCAGCACAAGAAAACCATGGACCTGTTGGAGGGAGTCCAGAGGATGTCCTCAAGAGGATTAGAGGAATGGAGCACCTCTCAAGTGAAAAAAGGCTGAGACAATCAGGCTTGTTCATCCCAGAAAAGAGAAGACTTTGGGGTGACCTAATTGTTGCCTTCCAGTACCTGAAGGGAGAGATGAAAAAGGCAGAGAGGGACTGTTTACAAGAGCATGTAATGACGCAGCAAGGGGGAATGGATTCACACTGAAAGAGTGTAGGCTTAGATTAGACATTAGGAGGAAATTCTTTATGGTGAAGGTGTGGAAGCACTGGCACAGGTTGCCTGAGAACTGGTGGATACCCCATCTCTGGAGGTGTCCCAGACCAGGCTGGATGGAGTTCTGAGCAACCTGGTCTAGTGGAAGGTGTCCCTGCCCATGGCAGGAGGTTGGAATTAGATGATCTTTAAGGTCCTTTCCAACCCAAACCATTCTAAGATTTATGTGTTGCTAAGTTTTATTGAATGTTAGGGCAGGTCTGAGAAGGCTCTTTGCAGACAAAATCTGTTGGAAATTTTACTGGTGGATGTCAACCAGTTTCTGCTGAGTCCTAAAAGGCTATAGCTCAATACTATTTCTGCTCCCTCTACTGTGGAGAACAACAAATATCTGTTATCACCAGCTGTGGTATACATTAAGTGATACCTCAGAGTTCTATGTGCTCCGCTTGAAATTTACATGTATTTGAATTGTGATAGTAAATTCATATTATTCCTCCATTTATGAAACCATGTTGGAATGGTTTAAGAGACAAGTTCTAATAGATAGAACACCCTGATTTTCAAGTAACTTAAGACCTTCTGGGTGAGAATGTTTTTGCTGTAGCACTAGAACAGCTACAGTAGTATTGTCAAGTTGGCATTGGATACAGCCTGAGCTAACTGTGGCAGAGCTGTTCTGCATGGAGGTGAGTATTTATCCGGCTTCATCATAAACTCTGACCATTCCAGCAGTCTGTGGCTCCACAGTCTATCAGGGAGGAAGAAGCAAAGCCTTTACTGACAAAGTTAAATGCCTTGATCAATTTAAATTTGATTGGTATTAAGTGTGATAGTGGGCCTTTCAGTGATATCCTGAATCTGAAAAGAGGAACAATTCTGGTCCAAATTATGATACAGTGATTTGAAATTCTTGAAATATTTTCATGTGGGGGTTTTTTCCTGGTGTTTTCACTTCCAACTAAAATGATATATATCATTGCATGTCTTCAGAGAAATACAGACTAGCAAAGAGAAGAGAGAAAAACCTGCAAAGTGATTGCATGCGCAAATTTTACTCTCTCAGAGCTGGTGATAGAAACACGGCTGTGTAGAAATTATTGAGTCATTACAGCAGTTAATTTAGAGAAAGATTCTTAAAAACCTTTCAATTTATGTTGCCACAAATTATGATATACATTTAATGCTTGTAATGGTATAAAGATAGTAATGGTACAAATGTAGCATTGGGATAAAGGTTTCGTTTAACTATACTGATGGATATTTTAAGAAATTTTTAATGAGTCTTACATTACACCAAAGCTGACTATACTCGTATTTCACTCTTCTCCTTAAAATACTCTTTTTTTGACGAACCAAAGAGAGTAGTCTCATGTGTGGCTTTACTAATGGAAGGTAATGGTCACAGGCCAGGTGAACACTAGAAGCTCTTTGACACATTGTTATGATGCAGCCTGGAAGAGGGGTAACTAAGGTTTTGTTAATGATCCCTCAGGGTAGATTAGAGTGAAATGATGCCGAATTATTAGGGGTTTTATATATATATATATATGTATGTATATATGAAAGGAAGTATGTAGTTGTTTTTGTTATTACCTATAGAAATATAACAATATAAAAGTTTAAAAATATCACTTAAGAATATATATAAGGAAAATAAAGAAAAAGAAAGAAAGGATAAGAGTAGCCAGTGCAAAGATACCACCACCCGTGGATCTAGAGTTGATTGTTGCAATTTAGGTGTCTGGTCATCGATGTGGTGGTCACAGTCTTGATCCATCAGGGATGGGGGGAGCCCCACAAAAGACAAAGTTCAATGGGTTAATATGCACTCAGGTTCAGGTGGGAATGCTCAGGTACCTCCCCTACTGGGGTAGTTTTACAGTGTCTGATGTAACACTGTAGATCATGTAAAGTCCTCTGGTGGATGGCCCCAGAAACGAGTCTGGGGGCACTTTGGGAGTCTGATGGTTTATGACCTCTTTTAAGACATGGCCTCTGCCTCTTAGATCTGCATAGCTGAGCCAGTTGTGTCATGTCAGAAGGGATGAATAGGATGATTACCTTCAGTCTTACATGACAATGTCCCAATACCTCCCCTCAGGGGATGTTTTACACCTGGGCTTTACATGGAGGGAGGACATTGGCATGATCAAAAGCATTATCCCACCTGTTTCTTACCAGCCTTTTCCTTTATCTGGATGAAATTACATTAGTCCCAGTTTCTCAGGGACACAGTATTGCAGGACTCAACCAGTTTATCTAAACAAAGGTCAGTTTGTCATCCTCCAGTGGTAGAAGTGCACCCTATCTGCACCTGGGCTGCTTTTATCTGCAGATCAGAGGTTTTGCCATCACACACCCAAAAGCTCTCCTACTCCCCCTTGACTGGTGGGATGTAAACCTGGCCTCAGCAAAGCACCTGCTGTTCTTGGAAAAAGACCAATTGATTAATTAACGCTTATGATTTCAGTCTCTCAAACACATCTGAAAATTAACCTTATAAAAATATTTCCTTCCAAAATGCTGACCTTGATTGATCCCAGGAGTGTTTGTTAGAATGGCAATAATTGGGAATATGACATAAAGGATGGTGGAGAAGGGACCCAAGGAAGACAGAACATTTACTTTAAGGAACAATAAAGACTTAGTTGCACTTTTATTACTTGCAAAGACACAAACGTAAATGTACATTGAAACTTCATTATACTGAAATGCTGAAGAAGCAGCAGATCTATTTTATCATGGAGACGCTTCTTTCAAACAAGTGATGACTTGAAGTCTTTAAAACATTGTACGTGTAATGGTTGGATAGCCATGTGCTGATTTAGGAGGTTTATATCTTCAGAGAGCTGGTAATAGCAGAAATACCAACATGTGTTATAGTAGTTCTGAAATGGAGCTTCATTTGTCTTGTGAGTGTGAAATAAACCAAGCAATATACTGCTAAGTAGTGACATGCACTAATTCATCGCTTTTGATGCCACCTTTCATTTTAAATTAACACTGAAGTTTCAATACCTTTGGCTCTGCAAACCTGCTAAACCCTGCTTTGTCATTTTTATTCCTTTTGTACTGTTGTCAAACAGAGATATTCAGAGTTGGAATTCTACTTGAAATTAAACTTACAAACAAAAAGAAAAAAAAAAAAATGCCAGGCACCCTAAAACCTTGGTTCCTCCAAGAGTTATGCAAGTCTGGATTTGTAATATGATGGTTTTCTGTGCTGTCTTAAAAAGTTAATATGAGAAAGTTATTACAAATGTTCTTAAGAATAGTTTTACTCAATGAGACCTGCAAATGCAAACAATATAATTTTTTTTAAAAAAGCAAAAAACCCCACTCATCTTCTATTTTAAAAATTACCCTGCTTCATATATTGAATATCTTCCTCCTCCAGAATCTAGCTTTTTTATAATTTCATAAATCATAAGCAAATCCGTAAATTTTATTTTCAATGTATGACACATAATTTCTGTCCATAATTCTATCGTCAATGTAAACAAAAGCAGCATCTGAAATAAATCTGTTGATCAATTCTATTGTATAAGATAATACCTAGAATATGTGGTCTGTTATGAAAATATAATTGGGAATTCAAACAGCAGGCATTTAACAAATGCACAGTTAATCCCAAAACTTGGAATTTCCTATAATATTTTTCTTGGATTCATATTCAAACTCTTTAATATATCAAGCATAGTCACACAGACAGCAGCTTATCTGTAATCCCTAGCTTCAGGGTGTGACACTCTTAAATAGTTGTATAGAAAACCTTCTGCTCAAATTTGATAACTATTAAACAGAAGCCTTTACAAATTTCTATCCAGTCATGTCTGATTGCATTTCACTGCATTTCCAACATGAGAGCAATGAAGTGATGTTAGCCAAGAGCTATATTATTAGACTGTATATAGAGTTGAGTTCTGCATTTTCCTTAGTGTTTTTTAATTTATTTGATTACTCTTTTTGTCTTAATGACGTAAATGATTTTCCACAAACAGAAAATAACACAATCCTGGTTTATTTGAAGGTATGCTACCAAGGGTGTTATAATTTTAGCAGAGAAACTGAGATATAGTTAAAATTAGGATGTTTACATATGTGAATTCAAGATATTTATAAAACCACATTTTCTGTAATAGCTTTGTAGGGAAGGCTTAAGTTGGCAAGAATCTTTTCTAGAAATAGCATAGCTACAAGAGCAGAAAAACTCCTCTTGTCATTATGGGCTGCATCTGTGTGAGGAAATATTTCACCATTCATGGATCACCACAGACAGAAGAATACGTGCAAGGCAGGAAGTGATGTTAGTAATGAAATTTTAAAAAAAGCACCTCTCCTCCAGTTCTGTGCAAATATAAATCTGTGAGATGGACAGATGACTTTTTCTGTCTTCCCTTTCATTATGCAAGATTGAACCATGAGTTAGGTGATACTTACCTTGCATAGAAGGGAAAGGTTCTAGGAAGAAATGCAAGAAAATAAATTCAAATTGAATTATTTGTAACCACAGAAATGAAGAGTTACTAAAACCGAAATCTCAAATGTCCCGTCCTGTATTTCATGTGTTCTTTCTGATAGCTGCAGTGATTGAGGAGGCTCAGGTGACCTTATGTTGGAGGTTGGGGGGGGGAGTGGAATTTTCATCATTCTGTTGCCAGGCAACTAACAATCGGTAGTTAGGGGCCATTTACTCTCACAAAAGAGACAAAGACTTTCTGGGTGGGCGAACACAGGAACAAGAGATTGGGGAATTTGATAATGACACACTTGCTCGCTGGGTTCCGAGGAGAAAGGAGTGGAAAAATGGCTGTCTGCTTTTTTGGCTGCAACTGCAGGAAGAGAAGCCCAGCTCTGCCCTAGCTTTTCTCTACCTGGTGGGTGAGTTCTCGGGGCACAGGACTCCAATCCTTTCTTCCCCTCTGGGAGGGTGCATTTCCCAGCTGCGCTGCAGCGGAACGGGACCCCCGCCTGCTGCTGCCGCCCTGCGCCCTGCCTGCCACCACCCCGCACCCTGCCTGCTGCCGCCCCGCACTCTGCCTGCCCTAACTGCGGAGTTTCCTGCTGCCTCCTCTGCTGGCTGGCCCCGGTGGGCTGACCTGGCCACTCCATCTCCCGGCCCTGGGCTCTCTGCTGCACCCCATCCATCTGCGCTCCACGTTTCTCCAGTCCGTCTGCCATCACGTGTGACGCAGATCCAACCTCATGCCACAGCGCCATCTGCAGCTCCCCCGGAGTCATCACACCTGCCCTGCTGGCCGTGACCGTGACTGCACCAAACGGGAAAGTGCCTGGTAGCCCAGGGACATTAGCCACTGAGTTGGTTTTTTTTGTTTTGTTTACTGTTTTTTACCTTATTCACTGTTTTTTTAATTACTGATTGTTTACCTCATTATAGATAATAGTAAAAAACTCTTATTCTTTTTCCCATACCTTTGCCTGAGAGCCCTTGATTCTAATGTTATAATAATTCGGAGGGAAGGGGGTTCACATTCTCTGTTCTAAGGAAGGTTCCCACCTTCCTTAGCAGACACCTGTCTATCAAACGAAGACACCTTATCACTCTGTACTTACCTGAAAGGAGGCTGTAGCCAGGGGAAGGCCAGCCCTTTCTCCTAGGCAACCAGCAACAGGATGAGAGGACCTAGACTTAAGCTGCACCAGCAGAGGTTTAGTTTTGACATTAGAAGGGATTTTTTCACAGAAATTGTTGTTAAGCATTGGAATGGATTGCCCAGGGTGGTGGTGGAGTCACTGTCCATGGAGGTGTTTAGGGAAAGACTGCATGTGGCACCCAGTGTGATGGTCTGGTTGATATGGTGGTGTCTGTTCATAGGTTGGACTCAATCTTCTAGGTCTTTCCTGAGATGATTCTGTGATGTCTCAAGGCAGAGAAATGAGGAGAAATGAAACGCTCTTGTTTTCCATGCCACTGAAGCAAGACAATATTCTACTGACTCAACACAGAAATACATAAAAACCCTCAACATTATAATGGCTGACGAAAAACATCTTTTTTCTCACAGCTACTTCATGAACCTGAACAAAATTTTTNGATTCTAATGTTATAATAATTCGGAGGGAAGGGGGTTCACATTCTCTGTTCTAAGGAAGGTTCCCACCTTCCTTAGCAGACACCTGTCTATCAAACGAAGACACCTTATCACTCTGTACTTACCTGAAAGGAGGCTGTAGCCAGGGGAAGGCCAGCCCTTTCTCCTAGGCAACCAGCAACAGGATGAGAGGACCTAGACTTAAGCTGCACCAGCAGAGGTTTAGTTTTGACATTAGAAGGGATTTTTTCACAGAAATTGTTGTTAAGCATTGGAATGGATTGCCCAGGGTGGTGGTGGAGTCACTGTCCATGGAGGTGTTTAGGGAAAGACTGCATGTGGCACCCAGTGTGATGGTCTGGTTGATATGGTGGTGTCTGTTCATAGGTTGGACTCAATCTTCTAGGTCTTTCCTGAGATGATTCTGTGATGTCTCAAGGCAGAGAAATGAGGAGAAATGAAACGCTCTTGTTTTCCATGCCACTGAAGCAAGACAATATTCTACTGACTCAACACAGAAATACATAAAAACCCTCAACATTATAATGGCTGACGAAAAACATCTTTTTTCTCACAGCTACTTCATGAACCTGAACAAAATTTTTTTTAGTTACAGTGGAAAACCTCTTCAGTTTTCATACTTAATCCAAATTACTGTTGAGTAATGCTGTGATTTTTTTCCTCCAGTCTATATGAACAGGTTTCTTAGTTAAACTAATATACAACACGAGAGAGGGCAGGCACTCACTTATGTTTTCCCTCATCTCATTTGAGATTAATTCCATGTGGGAACTGTGAGCTTGCTGCCTGTAAGATAGGCAAACCCACATTGACCAGTCAGGGGAACCAATAAAACACGAACTGAGCTTTCAAGAGGATGTTGAGATCTCAGCTACTGCATAAGAAAACAAAGCCAATCAAAAATCTATTTTGTATGGGAATTAAGGCCTATCTTGTTTTCTTTTAGTTTTTGTTTTAATCTATTTTTTTTCTGTCATTCATAACTATTGTTGGGGGCTTCTTTTTGTTGCATTAAAATAGTTACCTTAAAACATTTTAATGATACCTGGAATCTGTTACATTGTCTTTGGCTGGAATTTAAACTAATGAGAAATCCAAGACTAGATCAACACAGTTTATGATGAGTTCATTTTTTCATAATTTATTACTTTGATCTTCACAGCTCCAGTTTTTGGGTATCTTTTGCAATTTATTCTGTTTGAACAACTGCCAAAAGTGTAATTGAGAATGTAACAATCTGATCTTTTGTCCTGTTTGCCATGCCATCTCACTCAGAGCTGATAATTTTCTGCAAAAGAGAATGGCAAGGAGCCACACTTCAGGAGAAAGGTCAGCGGTATGATTTGAGATAGGACAATGTCTGGAAATCCTGAAAACATGCTCTTGGAAACCACTGCCACCTCTTCCCTCACAAGCACACTCTCCTGCTCATTTGTCCACCCTGTTTTCAACATTTCTTGTCTCTGTATTAAGGGATTTCCATCACAACATGGAATACAAACAGATACTGTGTATATCTTGAAAGAGAGAGAGCAAAATCCAATATACGTGTGTTTACATGTTTGTTCCTGTGTGTATGTGCAGAGGATGTGTCAAGGCCCTGATTAACTAATCTGCTGTCCATGGATTCCACCAAGGGAATGGTTGAGTCCATGGATTCCTCTAAGGGAATGGTTGAGTCCATGCATTCCACTAAGGAATGGTTAGAGCTTCCACTAAGGGGTAAGACGTTTAGGGCATAAATTCCTTAATGTGCTATATCTCAGACATCTATGGTATATGATGTTAACCTGGAATTCTCAATAAGCCATTGCATATTTTGTGTGTCCTGCATTGACTTATATTTCTTTAGTGTGTCCATAAATGTCTATCCCCTTTATTATATACATCCTATCTCTTTGAACCCGTATTTTAAGGAATTTTTTTCATTGAACTATTGACTTCAGTCTTAGCTGATAGAACTGAGTGTTAGTGTCTCTGACATTATTCCAAAAATTTAGGTTCTTGCATACTTTCCCTGGTCTGGGTTCAGTGGTTTTAACGTTGTGGGGGTTTTGGGAGGGCGTTGGTTTTTTTTTTGTTTACAGGGGTGTTTTGTGTTTTTCTGATGGTGGTTGGTGGGATTTTGGAGGGGGTTTTCATGTCTGGGGTTTTTTGGGGGGTATTTTGGGGTGGGTTTTTTTGTTTGTTTGCGGTTTTTCTCAGTTGTAGGTATTGTGTTTTCATGCTTTCCAGAAGTGCCACCTGCAGAAAATATTTAAGCACATGAAATTACAACTATGTGCTCCATTAGGAGTATAGCTGTTTGTTTAAAACCTACAAAATAGGTTGATTTTCCTGAAAGTGTACTCCTCTTTGTCAAACATTAATCTTACAGTGATTCAAATTCAAGGGAAGGATCCTACTTGAATGCATTTAAATAAATCTTCCAAACTTTCAATCGGCTAATATCCATAAAACACAAGCAGATTGAATTTCAGCAATATGAGCTTTATGACTACAGGTCAAACCTAAGATGGTCCGGACAAAGAAAAATTGTGGTATTTTTGTTTCTGGTATCAGCAGGAAAATGGGAAACTACTTGGAAAACATAATAGGAGCTTTCATCTTTTATTACTTAAGACACGGAGACCACAGCAGGGTTATAGAATGTTCAATGAGAAATGTAGGATGCAGAAAAAAAGGCTTGGTTGATTTCTATGGTGCTTTGGCCTGCTGTGTCATAACTATCATCCTTGTTTCCAGTGTAAAAAGTAGAGACAACCTTCAGCTTCTTTTGAATATCTTTTTAATATTCAAATCCTATTCAGTTTTACATTTGGTATTAAAGATTGTTGCTGTCCTTAAGTCATGAGAAGATATTTCTTCAGGCTATGCATTGAAAAAAATTATTTTCCTTGTTAATAATAGTCATAATGTCATTTGAAATCTATTAGTCAACCAGCTTCAAGTGTTTTCTAATAGTTTCAAGTCTGTAGATAAATCTGAAATTAGTTACCTCAGTGATCAGACTGTAGAAAGAAAAATATTTAAGACACGGTAAGTATATGAATATGATGATGTTTAGGAGACTATAGGTTAATTTGAATAACATGGGGCTAATTTGTGTGGCACAAATACTAGTGTTAATGAAATTTATTTCAAAATATCTCATCAAATTTACTGATTGTTGAGATTGATGTCACTGTTTTCCCTGTCCATTTTACGATGTTTCCATCTTCCCATGCTGAATTACTCAATTGGCAGTAGGTTTTCCAATTTCTCCTTTATCTATTCTGATCTGGCTCTGATCTGTGCCTGGCTTTTTATGATTCCAAAAATACTGTTCACACCCCAGAAGGGGAAGTTTGATGCACTTCAGTCACTTTATCCAGTCCTCGGGGGCACTATACTCTGTACCTTAGAGCATGTATGGACTGTAGTCAAAATGTAAAATTACTTATGTATTGGGGTTAAATTCAGCAAATTGTTTCCATAAATACAAATGGAGAAAGCACATGAAATACTAGAACATGATTGAATGGATGCCAGTTGCCCACCTTAGTTGCTCTGTTGCTTGTCTTCTCAGCCGGAGATAAAAATAGATTTATGGATCTAGATAAGGAGAGGAAGAAATCACTCCGAATAGGTGTTATGGGCAAAACAAATTTCATCTGTGAAAATTAATTTAATTTATTACCAATCAATCAGAGTAATGAGAAATCAAAGCAAGTCTTGAAATAGACCTTCCACCCACACTTCCCTTCTTCCTAACCATGACTTGATTCACCATTTTCTCTGCCTTCTCCCTCCCAGCAGCACAGGGGACCAGGGAAAGGGGGCTGTGAACAGTTCATCACATATTGTCTCTGCCAGTCCTTCCTCCTTGCAGGCTCCTCAAACTCTTTCCCTGGGACGGATGGCATTCATCCCATGGGAGACGATCCTCCATGAATTTCTCCAGCACAGGTCCTTCCCATAGTCTGCACTCGTTAATGAAGTGCTCCAGTGTGGGTTCTGTCCACGGCTTGCAGTCCTTCAGGAACAGACTTATCCAGCACAGTCATCTCTCTCCACATGTCTTACTAGACTAGGAGCCTGCTCCAGTTCGGTCTTCTCGTGGAATCACAGCCTCCTTCAGGCACCCACCTGCTCCAGCCTGGGGTCCTTCGCAAGCTACTGGTGGATCTCTGCTCCATCATGGACCTCCATGGGCTGCAGGGGCACAGCTGCCTCATCCCCATGTTCTACACCATGGGCTGCAGGAGAATCTCTGCTCCAGCACTTGGAGTATTCCTCTTGCTTCTTCCTTACTGACCTAGGTGGATGCATAGGTGTTTATCTCACATATTCTCACTCCTCTCTCCACTACTATTATTCCAAGCACTTTTTTCCCCTTCTTAAATACATTATCCCAGATGTGCTATCACTGTCTGATGGTGTTGACCTTGATCAGCAGCAGGTCTGTCTTGGAGTCAGCTGGTTTGGCCCTGTCAGACATGGAGGAAGGTTCCAGCAGTTTCTCACAGATGTGGCTTCCTCCCCACATTCCCAGCTTGCCTCATAAAGGCAATTACAGGCAATACAATTATATTTTTGCGCTTTCAGGAAAAGATTATGTATACTGAAAGGTAACTAATCTCACTGAAAAAATAAGTTTTAAAATTATGTGTATTCCTAAGCATAGTTTCCATCTGCCTGATGCACAACAGAGGTTTGCCCTGACATCTTCTACATCTTGAGATTATTCTTCCCAGGGCAATTCCAGGGCTTTTTTTTTTTTTTTTTTTTGTTTTAAAAGTCATTCCTATTAATTTTGCTCTACCTTCTTCAAAAGTGTTTGCACATTAAAACAGCATTGAATTTTGGCAACTTATTTCCCAGGCGAATGACTTAAATGTGACAGGAACATTGTCTTTGTTACCTGGTGAATATTTTCTGTCCGCAAAAGGACTCAGAGGAAAAGAAGATCATCTTAGATGGACAGAAATTGTTGTTTGAGCTCCCAAACCCAATCCTTCACACCAACATGTGTGTAAAGAACACAGGAGCTGTTTACAGTGACTGTCTGGAAAGTGGATCATGTACAACAGTGCATGACACCATGCAACAGCACTCCATGGGCTCACACAGAAAGTGCTAGTGGTTAATGTGGAAAAGAAACATCTGATCAGTGTTTGATGTCAGCAGTCCTAAAGTGTTCCCAAACCCAGATCACGTATGGCAACTTTACAACTAGAGATGAATCTGATGAAAAATAAATACTTCTGTTGAAATGCACAGCTTGTGTTCTGGTGTTGCACACATATGGACTTTTGAGTGGCCAAGAACTCAACATAATTATTCTTCCCAAAGTTGAATGCTTCCTAATATTTTAAGACTGTAGGAATCTGTATATGTCAGTGCCACGTAGTGAGGTCTGAAACACTTAGAGCTAGACTTACACATGAATATGGTCAGTAAAATGCTGATATTTCCTCCTTCTAACTTCTTCCTGTGTTTCCTTAGAATTCCTCAAAAATTCAGATATCCTCAGCTTTATCAATAGGTAACTATATGCTCAAGGGACTAAAAAAATCATGAGTTGATAAGGACTTACAGTAGGAATTAGATGGGGCTTAAATTTGGAGGGCTTTTTAAGCAAACTAGTCCTTACTGGAATATAAGAAACTTTCAGGAGGGTTTCAGTAGATTATCATTTCCTGAACTATATTGTGTTTTCATCCATTTGTTGTAGCATTTTGATTTAGGCATTGCACTGGAGATTCAAGTTCAAAATCTAAAAATGGTTTTTCTTTGTTTTTTTCTCTAATCAGCAGGGCTGCTCAACAATCTCATAGCTTGTGGGTGCCCTTATCAGTACATAGAAACATGAAGGACTAAAGCTTCTGCTTTTACTGGCATACATGTGAATTTTCTTGGAACTATATGTATTTCTTTTATTACTGTCCCAAAGAAATTCATTCTTCAGCACATGTGTCTTGTTTACAGCAGATAAATCAATTTGAAAAGAAAACCCAGTCATCTGCTTTTGATCTAAATTACAATTCTATGGTGTACTGCAAACCAATTTCATTTTATGCAGCATTCTTTTATTACTATCACAAAACACTTTAAGGGCTAAGTCAATCACCAGTTAAAGAGAAGAAGGTATTAAGGTAAGATTTAGAAGGGAAAATATGAAAATGTATCATAGAATCAGAGTACTACAGACATGTAAAAACAATTTGTTTACCTTTAGCTGCAGAGTAAGTTGGAAGACAATCGTTATTCCAGCTTGAGAAAAAAAGCAGAGTAGAGAGAATTTATTCACTGTAAGCCCATTCATATGGTTTACATAACTATAATTTTCCATACCTCCTTAGGGCCACACAATACATATTTTTTCTTCTTTTTGTCTTCCTTTTGTTCCAATGTAATTTATTACACATCTTTCTTTTTATATGTTGCTCTTGTAGGAAAATGAGGGTCAAAGATCTGGACTTTTAAGTTTTCACAGCAAGATAATAAGGCTGTCATCAACTGGTCATGTTCAGGAATGAACTGTAAATTCATGGGCTACTTGCTGGGGAAGTCATATCCCCTCATTCTGAGAGCAGTAGGGTGGTATGGCTGACAAATCCATTAGACTTCCTTGTCAGGTAGGAAGCTCTTAAGGAATTTTTCCTTGGGAAGGCATGGAGTGTAGTAGGAAGCCTGAGAGAAAAAGAATGAAAATTTAAATTTGGCTAAGTTGCAAGCTAGGGCACAAAGTCATGTATTTGCCAAGGGCCATGGACATCTCTGTTGATCAGATATCGTGGCTCTGTTGACAAAGAGAAATTTCTCCACCCATAGTAGCTTAAACAGCTAGCCAAGAATATTTTCTTAGACAGCAGCAATTTGATTTTCTGAATTTACAGCATATTTATTAATTTAAATTCCAACAATTTTATCTTCTATGAACTTTGGTTAAACAAAATACCCAGCTTTAGAGCTATGGAGTAAGGCCTTCCCAACCTACAATGTGTGAGCATGTCATGGATTTAGATATTTTTGCTTCATTTGTTTTATACGTAGAAAATAGTTCACAAAAGGTACTAAATTGCTATTTTTAGATACTGAAGTAGTCAAATGACTCAAAGTAACTTACCTTCTTTTCACATCACACATTTAAACCTGGGATTAAGTAGCTGATAGTATTTCTTGCAAAACTGTTATAGAATTGTCCTCTGTGAAGAAAATAGTGATTTCACGTATTTCCTTTAATATTTTTTAAATGTTTTTAAACAATATTTACTACTATATTCAACAGTGTACAGTCATGTCAGAACTGGGATTATCAGCTTTTAAGGGTAATGTCCAGAAAGAACTACTCAACAGGCAGTTCTGTTTAAGTTCTCTCAGCACAATATGAGACACTTGGTACTGTGATCCTTGTTAGAGAATTGCAAAGATATAATTAAACAGTGATAACCAGCAGTCTAACACACACCAGTGGAAATGCAAAAGGGTTCTCATCTTGATTAAGAAGGACAATATATTTTGGGTTAATGGAATAATTTTTATTCACAGATTATGAAACATTATATGGAAATATGTTTTAACATCAGCATACTTCACCATCTTAAAAAACACAAGTTCTGAAATTTAATTTGTTTTGAATATTATTTCTAAAATGCTTCTATATAATATTTTTATCTTGTGCTATCCAGTTCAAAGGCTTATTGGTTCATAGAAAGTAATTAGTCTGCCTATCTTGGTTTATAACACCATTATTTAATCACATAAAAAGCCAATTCAATTAACAAATATGATACTTCATTGTTTTGCTCTGAAATCTGTGATTTTCAAACACTGATAAGCCAGAGCATTTCTATTACAATGAGATTTGTCTAGCAATGAAAATTATAAACCATGTATATGCGTATATATAAGTTACAACAATAAAACATGAGTAATTTAAATTGGAACTCAAATATTCCCTCCTTTTTCAAACCAACATTTCAACTATCTGAAAATAGCTATTTTAGGTTCTGACATATTTCTGATTTTCAGATTAAATATCAGTGATCTGCTCAACAATTTTTCCATATAGATCATGTTTTCTAGTGTACTGGTCACTTTCCTTGCCTCTTACTAGGGTGCCTGGAAAGAATTCTTTCATTTCAAATGCAGAACAAACAGGAAACCTTTCTTAAAATAAGGCCTTGTTTGTCTTTTCTAATTTTGAGTATTATGTCTGCTGTTTTACAATGACTTGACTGTGTGGACTTATGATAATTTTGTGGTGTGATAGTATGATACTGAAAAAAATAACATAGATACATTTAACCCTGCCTTGAATGTGTTATATGATGTCTTGAGATCCCTTGCGGTGTTAAAAATTACATTAGAAAAATATAAGGATTATTCATTTATTTCACCTTACTTCACTTTTAAAAATAAACTGCAGACATATAAGTTTGGAAGAGAATCCTTGTGTAAGCAAATCTAGTTCACAGTCCAAATTAATATCCTTGTCATGTTCTCTCACTAAAAAATGTACCAGGTTGCCATCTCAGATCTAACTTTTTTTGTCCAGCAATCATGTTCCTTAGGCATCGAAGGTCCAAGCCTGGTCACACTAAAGTCAGAATGGAACCTTTCATAGCCATCAATAATGCATGGCTGCTTTAATTCTTAGATAATTTTTACTCTCAAACAATTCTGAACCAAAATTCAAACAGCTTTTTCAATACAAAAAATTAATTTGTCGCACTTATTTTTTTAAGCAGTAGGTTCTAAAAATATTTAAGTCCTACTTGTTAATTATATGCTGCTATGACATATCTTTATTTTATAATTTAAGCTTCTTGCAGCACATGCTCGAGAGTTTTGTAATATACAGAAAGAAAAAGAGAATTTTGTTCTTTTTCTATATGGTTTATTACTTCATAAATAACCTCTTATCATGCTTCCTATTAATTTTTTCTCTAAATAATATAGCTCTAATATGTTCAAATCCTTTTCCATATCAAAGTTTAATGTAATTTTTTGTCTCCTAACTTCAAATTGGCTTCATTTCTTCTGTTTTTGCTCTGTATTTCTGGAGGCAGAATGACCAGAACCAAGCATACAGCTCAATACAAGTGCATTCCACTGTTTCATCTAATGGCATTAATGTTATAGAAGGACACAATACCACATTCCTCCCGTAATGATGCCCTGTAATGTGCTACTTCAGCTCTCCCAAAGGTTGCCATCACACCCTTTGTTATTTTTGTAAATTCTTGGTCAAAGGAAATGCTTTAAATATTCACAGGCTACCATGAAGAAAACTGCCTTCTGTTTTATCAAAAGCTGCATTTATCACAAATGGAGAATATGGTCACTAAATCACTTAATCTTTTAGGGAGCGGAAGAAAAATTGCTGAGAAATTACTCTGCAATAAACAAAATCTTCAAAATCTCTTTACAGTGCCTTTGGAGAAGGCTGAATAAAAGGTTTTGCGACAATACGTGATACAAACAGCATTACTTGGATTTAATGGATGAGGAACAGAGGAAAACAGCACATAAATTCTATGTCTGGAGCAGGAAAAGGTTCGGCAGGCTGCTGTAGGAAATTATGTTAAATATTACAGAGAACATGTTTAATATCTTTCAGTCTAATTAGTGTAATTCTTTGGCATAGTCTCAGCACAAATGTGCTGTAAGTTTGAGGAAGTGCATTTGCCACCTACTAATGAATAGTTCTTTCAATAGTGAACTAATGCCCCCTTGCATGGCTCTATCAAATTTCCTGGACACATCAGGCTCATTTTGCATGTCAGGAGGTAGTGTGTAATGTATATAAATCTGATTTGTGCATACCCAGAAAATCTGGTAAGTACAGCCTCTTAATTTCTAAATATGCAGTGTGTACCAGCATTAAAACCTCCTCATTTACAAGTACAGCCCCTGTAGCTAGATAGTTTTGGCTGACTTTGCTAAAAGGCAAACAATTTCTGAGAGCTATGTAGATACAGATACCTCTGATGTCTCGCATGCAAAGCTGTGGGAACTATCTACAGCCAAACATCCTGCAAAGATTGTTCTGTACTGCGGAAACCAGTCACTACCAGTTGCCCACGGGAAATTGTGCAGGAAAACCTCAAAATTTCAGATACCAGCAGATGAAGCTGTAGCATGAAGAAGGGCTCAGAGGGAAAACCCCAATACTGGGCATGGTAATTCACAGTGAAATCAAACGAAGGAATATTTTCAGTCTAAGGCATAAAAAACTGCTTATGAAGGTTAAGAATTCCAATGTAAACAGGAGTGACTGTTAAGGAATAATCAAAAATTTGTTGCTTGATCTGAGGTTTTGCCTCAGGGCTTCTTCTAGACATAAAACTGGTCCTGACAAAAGGTCAGTAGAGCATGAGATTTCATTGCTATGCTCAGTTATGGTGGTTGCAACACTGACAGTGCTATTCTCTACTCTCCGTTTGTTGCAAGGACAACTTACGATTTCTCCAAGAACAAGTGTGCCACCAATACTGGATAGACTAAATCTGTCTTCCTGGTAAGTGGAGTTAAACCTGAGGGGAAAATGTTCCCCATCTGAAAAGGCAGCTGAATGGAAATTTGTAAGAGAATTGAAAGCAGACTGAAGGGCTTAGCAGACAACCACCTGTAACCAGAATATTTCAATAGGTGTTACTGATGATCTGAAATTAAATGTAATATTGCTTTACACTATTGTCCTCAAAACATACTGGGAAGACATGAAAATTCTATCCAGTTTTCCAAATATTAGTATTCAACAAGTCAATCAGAGGCATGAAAGACAGATAATTGCCCAGAACAGTGCTCAAGATAACTCCAAACAATGAAGGGATGGTATGAGTGATTTGGTAAGCACACACATGCGATCATGTTGCTATAGGGTGTATTGATTTGGGTAGTAGATATGGCTGACTCAATGATATCTTGTGCTATGAATGGCAGACAGAGAAATACACTGGCTTTTGTTGAAAATGATGGCATGTATCTAACAGACAAAGAGCCTTACATCTACCTGCAGCGTGATGACAGAGTGAAGCCAAGCATAAGACGTTGGGGAAAAGGTGAAATGTAGACATGACACTACAGATGGCAAGATCCAGTGTAACTGAGCACAAGAGCTAAACATTTAAAAAGAACTAGCAGTCTCTGTCTACAATTGATTGGTATAGTACAAGCAGAGGTAAATCAGTGACTACATAGCCTTTTGCCAAAATTGTCTCTTTTTTTTTTTATTCAGCTCAGGTTTATGGGTTCTCATAAGGAAAACTCAAACTGCCAAGAGATAGAAAGCTATCTGAATTTCCTACTGTAACACACAGTGCAGTCAGGGTGTTTATTAAAATTTTGTGTTACTCTGTGTCAGAGAATTCATTTAATAGAAACTGGTATGATAAATTTCTTAAAATGCAAATACAATAACTTTATAGAATATAGAAAACAAAGTACAAGTATTCCAGCAGAAAAGAAAATATGCTATTGTATATTGATAGACTACAGCTCATGTTTTGTGTTATGAAAAGATGATTAATTCTTGGGCTAGTGTTTTGATGTTTCTTTTACCTTTCTATAAAGAAAAAAAGGAAGGGTTTATCCACCTACTTGGTCCAGTTACAGGGCTCCTGTAATTGCAGTTAGGCTCTACAACAGGCCTGTAATACTGAGAGATGATAATATGACACAGCTTCTGTAGGATACCAACACTTTTTAGAAATAGCATATGGCTGAGCCATTTCAAGTGGCACTGGATTTCTGAATATAAGTGACAGAATCAAGCTTTCTGTCAAATTGTATCCACGAAGCATCTCTAATTGCCCTCTATATTGCAGATCAATACTTAGCGCCCCAAAACCTATTGTAAACATTAAACTTGAAAGCAAAATACCAACATTTTCAAATTAAATGTGCTACAGGACAGAAGACCAGGTGCCAGTGTTCTGGCATGGAAGTCTTTTAATAAAGTACAGCCTGAGAGACTGCAGAAGGCCATTTGTTGAAGTTAGACAAGTGCCTGCTGTGAGTGACATGGGTATGGATGGCACTGCCTCTGGCAGAGAGTGATATTCACTTTCCTCCACTTCTGGCCAGAGATCTTTTGTTATCACGACATATTTATTTTAGTTTGTATGAAAACACGTATCAGTTTTATTCCAACACCTCCTTTTTGAATTTATTTACCACCTCCTTTATTTCAACACCAATTTCATCTCAGTCGATGTTCTGGAATGTGTCCTCCTACAGAGCTACGGTTCTAATGTCTGGATACCTCCCATTGCTGATGATTGCATAATTGAGTTGAAATCTGAAATCAGACCAGCAATCAGTTTGATCACACAATTGAGTGACTGCTTCACAGAATCACAAATTGGGAGGGATCTCCTGTGACCATCTAGTCAAATAATCTAGAGCAGGTTTCCTGACTGAGTCCAATCCTTGGAGATATTCAAAGAGATTCCACAGTCTCTCTTAATAACCTGTTCCATCATTTGATGAGCAAAAAGAAAAAGAGTTTTCTTGTGGTCACATAGATTTCCATGTGTTTTAATGTATGACCATTTCGTCAGTGGGTACTACTGAGAAGTGTCTGTCCCCCTCTTCTTCATTTCCTCCCATCAGGTATTTCAACACACCGATAAGGTGCCCCTGTGCCTTCTTTTCACCAGGTTAAATAGCCCCAGCTCTCTCAGCCTTTTCTCGCATGAAAGATGTGCCAGTTCATTAATTATCTTTGTGGACTGATGCTGGAGTCTCTCCAGTAAGCAGTAGCTACCCATATCTGTGAAGGGATTCTTTTTTTATGAGCTAATATATAAATGATATATTTATCTTTACTGGAATTCTCCATATGCCTTCACTATACTTTTTTGTCCTCTTTTTTGCTTTTCCACCATTATGCAATTAAATAAAATTATTCTGGTTTCCATGCCCTCTATGCCATTGCTTTTCCTGTCACTTTCCACAGAACACGCTGAACTGTGACCTTGGCAGCACCATCGTCTCAGGTGATCTGTCTGTTTTCTCAGCTTTTTTAGCTTGAACTTCTCTTACAGTTCTGCATGGGTGGTTGTCATTTCTCCACTGCTGTGTTCTTTATGTGAATTACTGCATTTGCACATACTGGTCTTTCAAGTAGCCTGTCCTCAATTTTATTGCTCTCACTCAACACTCTTGCTTCTAGAAACTGAATTGTTTGTCCCATAAACTGTATTTTTCTAATTATGGAATATATAATAATTGCATGACACTGTTTTTTGTCAGTGTACATCCCCGTCTTATAACAGATGTACTCTTTCCTTTCCTTTTATTCTTGACTTGGAGGAGAAGAGAAGAGAAGAGAAGAGAAGAGAAGAGAAGAGAAGAGAAGAGAAGAGAAGAGAAGAGAAGAGAAGAGAAGAGAAGAGAAGAGAAGAGAAGAGAAGAGAAGAGAAGAGAAGAGACGAGAAGAGAAGAGAAGAGAAGAGAAGCGAAGAGAAGAGAAGAGAAGAGAAGAGAAGAGAAGAGAAGAGAAGAGAAGAGAAGAGAAGAGAAGAGAAGAGAAGAGAAGAGAAGAGAAGAGAAGAGAAGAGAAGAGAAGAGAAGAAGAAAAGAAGAGAAGAAGAAAGAAAGGAAGGAAGAAGAAGCCTCCTTCAACCGTCACAACACTAATCAAAGAGTTGCTTCTGACTTCCCTGAATTATTGGCGCATGTCAACCCTTCTTTTCACCCTCTGATTTCCTTATTTTAGATTATTTTTGTCTTTCTCATCCTATAGTGTTACTTAATTTTAAAGACTGTTCTGTGCTTGTCAATGTATCTATGTAAAACAAAGACCAAAAAAAATTGTGAATCTGAATGTACTTTTTTGATCCTTCTTCATTGCCTTGATTTTCTTGGAGCTTCAGAGCATGCAAGGAAAAAGCGAGACCATAACTTCAGCCTGTGTTGTCTGCCAGGTAAAACAGAACAATCTAGATTGTTTCAAGGATGTGTTGGGGTGATATGTACCTGTGCTCTGGAAACTCTATCCCTGACAAAAGTATCTGTTCAAAATCCCAAGACTCTTGTCCTAAGAGTCACAAATGTTGGAATCATATTAGTGCAGTGACATTCTGGCTGTTGAATGGCTTTTAATGTGTTTACTTTATACGTAAGTAATAATGAATTAATTGTCAATGTCAAGACAGGATCTTTCACATAGATGAAATTTATTCATTTCTGCCAAACCAAACCTGATTTTAAAAAATGTT
Source organism: Origma solitaria (assembly GCA_013397895.1). NCBI lineage: Eukaryota > Metazoa > Chordata > Aves > Passeriformes > Acanthizidae > Origma > Origma solitaria. The sequence continues at coordinate 725,722 of VZRL01005862.1, forward strand.
TTTTCAACTACATATATTGCAAAAAAAGAGGTTTATGTCAAGAAAATGAACGAGGTATAATGCGGAAGTCTTCTTTCCTTCTTACTTTACATTTGACAGTTTTCAATGGGTAATATTTGCTGTCTTCTGCAGAAATATCAGTTGAAAAACTCTTTCTTAAGGGTAAAATTTCTACATGGTATGCATCATTGTCCTTATGACTTCCTTATAAGAAATAGAAAGCAAAAAGTAAAAATCAAGACTATTTCAATGTTACTATTGCTATCTTCAGAAGTCAAATATAGGAATTCCGCTTGATGTATTGTTGAATAAAAATGTGAATCTTGTATAAAACTGGCTTCAAAAGAACCATTAGGAAACAAGAGTGCTATTGCATTTTTCAAGCCTGAAGCTATTATATAATTTACTAGCATTTTCATTAATTCTTTGCCCACATAAATTGGCTTGAGACAGCTTACTCTCCTCTCCTCTCCACTCCTTGAACAAAGCAGCATCACAAAAATGTGGTTTAGAAATCGTATCTATATGTTTCTTTAGACCAGGCTTTTGTGCTTTTTTTTTTTTTTAATAACTTAAGGAAGCAAACCAAATATTAAAAGTTTTGGAATAATTTGAAACATTTATGATATGGAGCTATTTATGCATCTGTTTTTTTCAATTTCAGCTCATTGAGATAAGTCATTCTCCTTTCTTCAAGGGCAGGATGAGAACGAACGGGTGCACTCACACGTCACACAGACCATCTTCCTCCAGTGAGTTTACAAATCTTGATTCAGAAATCAACTGCATATGAAAGGTTGATTGAAAGACTTGTCTAGCTGCTAGCTGATAATGTTTTTACAAGCCATATTTTGCTTTTGAAGATGAGCTGTTATTCATTCTTCCTTGTTCAAGTACAATTTCTATGTACTATTTTTTCACTATGCATATCATCATACTGCCCTAGACCCACTGTTACGTGGTTTTCATTACAGCCTTGATTTAGGTTTTCACATTTTCTGACCATAAAAATTAGACTTAGTGTCTTGTGATGTACAGTACCATAATACTTAAAAAAACCAGCTATCTTTCTGCAGATTTTCATTGCTGGATTAGAAGTTCACGTAGCTTTTGCTCTGAAGTAAAAGAACTGTATGTACAAGAGATGATGAAACCCACTGAAATGGCAGAACAGAAGGGGTTGTAAACGTATCTAATGAGAAGTGTGCTTGAGGCAAACTAGATCCCTTGAACTTAGGCTATTAGGTGATAGTAGGAATCAGATGCTTACATCCATTTTTGGTTTTGGATCAGTAAAGGGTAACTTTGTTATGGCATCTGAGATCAACATACCATCTTCAGCATCTTCCAGATCCTAGGGGAGCTCATTCCCACAGTCCTGTTTCCAGCTGATTGCTAGAAACTTTCAGACAAGAAGTGAACGTGCGTGCGGATAAAATGTCAAATGCAGTTATCACCCAGATACCCTTTAGTCTGAAGGCACTGCAGTCAGAGCACTCTCATCAGAGGAGGAAAATAACAGATTCCAATTATTATTGTGCTGGTTTAAAACCCAGTGGGAAAATTAAACCTACTCAAACTGCCCCCTTTTCCCTGCTCCTTTCTGATCGTGAAGGAAACACTAAGGAGAGATTATAAAATGAAATCACAATTTGCTGAAAAATCACAATAACCACCAATAATATTATTAAAAGAGTGTACAAAAGCAAGAGTGTTTAACCCACAAAAGTGTATTCACTACTGAACAAACACAAATGCTTCCCAAATACTACACCCAGTTTTCCCAGACAAAGGCAAAATGGCAACTGACCCTGCACTGGCCACATGGTATGTGGGAAAACAAAGGCAGTATGCCAAGGAGGCTCACAGTTCATCTATCTTCCCCTCAGCCCAAAAACAACAGAAAAATAATGACAAGACTAAACCAGGTGGGACCTGACAGGCTTCTGAAACAGTTTAGGGGAACCTTTTCTGGGGCCTGACATTGCAGGAGCAGGACTGGAGGGCTCAGTAGTCATGGTGGTGGCAGTGGTGGATTCCTGCTCCACGAGGTTCGGCTGGGCTCGCTCCGTGCCACCACTGCTCTCTCCCTTTTATTTCTCTCAAAGCAACATCCCAGGTTTGCCAGCTGTCTTTCAGCACCTAACCACAAAAACTGCAGCTCAGAGGAAGGGGAAAAGAACTGCTGGTAGCAGAAAGGAACTTGGTCCTTTTGTCTGACCCAATGGCCGCCCACACCCTGCCTCGAGCCAGACAGAAGATGGAGACCCTTACGCTTCTGGCCACAACTTCCTTCTGCCAAAACCACGCCTTGGCCATGCTGTGGATGGTATGGAATTAAACAGTGATAGAAACTCCAGCTCTTCCCTCTGTAACCATGACAGTGCATAAAAAATTGTATAAAATGATATTATATGTCAATGTATATAAACAGCACTATCATTGACAAAGCTATGGTATTTCTTAAATCATATTTTAGACCAACAATTTCGCTTGTTCATATTTTTAGCATCTGACAAGTAGTAGGGATTATATCAACTGTGTTTCCTTGATTCTTCTGTGGGACAAATAGTATTCAAAGGTTATTTTTAAAATGAGCAGTGTAACCCTCAGATATGTCCAAGCTTCCCAGTGCAGCAATGTATAGCACAGTATCACGTGGAAACACCAGCTGAGCCCTTGGAAGGGATCGAATTAAAACAGCAGGGCTGCAGCATTTAACAGAGCTAATGTCTCTGCGTGGTACGAGGTGGTGGAACAGATTAAGTGTGTCTGACAGCGCTGTGAAGTGCAGCTCTGTCGCTTGTAATGTGATCCTGGTTCCAACGAGTGTCATCTATTAGGCAGTTGCTAATTTCAAACTCTAGTCCCTGTAAATGCCACTTTGGTCAACTGGCTTGAAATTTTTCTTCCATCAAGCAAGAAAAAAGCAGTATTACTTGGTCAACATGCAATCTAAAATGAACTGTGTGGAACTATAGTGCTGTTTTGATATATTTTATCAAATAAGAAATCTGGAAATGGTGGGTTTTTTACCTGAATTTCAAACTTATAGAATTCTCAATATTATAAATCAAATATGAAAACTTTAGAAGATATTTTTCCAGAAAATTTAGCTCTGAATATGGAATTATATTTTGCAACTGTTCTCTAAAATTCTTACTTTCATGTTGGACACATTATTATCTCTAATAATTTGCAATCATTTTCCCACCTTAGGAATAAAACATCAAAAGTCTACTAAAAATGTGGAAACAGAAATTTGGTTTTTAGCTCCAAGATACAGAAATTTGGCTTGGGGACAGATTTAATAATTGAATATTTTTCCTACTTTTGAGTTTCACTTTATACCTTTATTTGTACAGGGAGAAAATAACTCATCTTAAATTTTGCTATTAAGATTTTCGGACATATTTAGTAGAATGTATCAGGGCAATAGGCCTTCAGTCGTTCTTATTTCTCCATGACATTTTTCAACATTTGGTTGGCCTTAAGTACTAGGAGAAGTTGTGAAAGTTTTACACTGATATTTTTTCACAACTGCACCAACTCCTTGTCTCCACTAGTAAGAAAATTTAAGTTGATTTATTTATAAAACTACGATATGAGAATTCTTTTAAAATTGAAGGCATGTTTAATTTTATTGTTGTATGGATCCTTTGTGAGTTCTTGATCAAACTCAGTGCAAGCGACCTTCTAGGGACTTATATTAAGATGAGAATTTTTAGATGTAAGATAGGCTTAATGCTTTCTGCTAGTAGCTCAATTCATGAAGCAAAGAAAACATCATGACATAGTCAATCATATATAGGAAGATAAAATTGCATATTTAGAATTCATATTTATATTTTGGAAGAATATTTGGGGATATCTGATCCAGTTACTAAACTAAATTAAAGTTTTTCAAGAAACTCTATTGCGTATTAGCGTCCATCTTATGAATTATTTCCAGCCTGAAGGCCTGGTGTGTATCTTATTTAGGCCTACATAGTCAGGAATATCTAATCCGTTTAATGATCATACAAAGAGAAAAATATAAGTTGCTGACTTCTGAAGGTCAGCTGGTCCAGTGTCCTCTTCCAAGAATGGTTATCTTCAGCATTATAGACAATTCCTCAAGTTTTGGTTACTGCCACAGGTGGAGAATCTCTGAGCAGTCCCTTCTGATACTTACTGGCTCTTAAAGTTTTGTTGGTTTGGTTTTTTCTCCTGAATATTCTGTCTTGGCTTCCTGCTGTGCACCTCTGCCTGGCTCTGTCTGCAGTGTCTTCTGGGTCTTTTAGGAGGAGAGCCAAGGAGTAGCAAGATGTAGGTGCTCCACCATGGGATCAGGGAATTGCAAGCCAAGGACCACCCTGGGGTACTTAAAGGAAATCTCTGTGAAAGTTTTTGAAAAAAATCTTTTATGACAGTCATATACAAATAATGGCCTCCCAGTCAAATTTCTGACTTGTTTTTTAAGGATATTTTTATAAGTAAAGCAAGTCACAGTGGTTATGCATGGTCCTATGGAAAATAATGGGAATTTTGTCATTGCTTCCAGTTGCACTGGAAGTTTCCCCTCATCAGGAGTCTCACATGAAAAAAAAAAGATAAAAGAAAAAAAAATAGAAAAAAAAAAAAGTTGTTTAATGATTTTATGAGTACTCTTCAAGTCCAGTATATTCTTCATAGTTTTCTCTGCTTCACATGGTAAATGATTTCACCAGTTTCCATTTTTGTCCACAGAGCTGCTGCTCTGTTCTTTCTCTTTAAGTCCGTAGGAAATTTACTTATCCTCAATTTTTTGCAAACAGAGAATTAAAAATAGGTATTAGCTTCTCTATATCACTCGTATTTTATATACTATAAAAAGAATATTCACAATCTTGGAATATCCAAATAGGATGAGCAAGTGATAAATCAAATGTAACCCTTACTCAACCCTCCAAGTTGTTCGTCATCACTTGCAATACCTTCTAAAATTTATACTATAAGCTTTTTCAGACTGGGATCTTGATTTATGTCTTCTGTGGAGTCTCTGTTGCCCTTTTTGTGCTTACTATAATAACAGGGTGATAAATGATTTACATTGTTTTCTGTGTCTCTACATTCTGATTCATAAATCAACTGTTAGATGTACTTTAATCACCCTCATGCTCTTTGTTTATTCTGATTGAAATCTCTTGGATTTCCTTCAGCACTTTTTGCCTGGCATCTTCACAAGTATCTGAACTAAGATTTTCCACAAACATTCAACACATGGCAACAGCAATCAAATATGTATTGGGAGCTTCATCCAGAACACGCTGTAGGAGTATTGCCTTAAGTACAAACAGTGATAGCACGTTCTGAAAGGAGCTGCGGTGTGTGCCTGTAAAACATTTAATCTTTCAAACAGCAGGGTCCAACAGCAAAACCTATGCTCTACTGCAACTATGAAAGCTGCAGCTGACAGCTTGTCCTGTTGTCATTTGCAAGATACATTAGCTTTCTGCTATAAAATATTAACACATTTATCAATTTTATGATCAATAAGCCATACATTTATAGTACTTAGGTGTTTCAAAAAACATTTCATGAAATGATGAATTGTTGCTCTAAATGCAGAAAGTGTATAATAACCTTAAATTCCATGCCTTCTCATCCATGTATCAGTACATTCTTTTATTCCAACAACTACAACACAGCAAGACAATCGACAAAAAATAGATTCTTTCCCAGTAAAACAGAAAAAGGGGTTTAAAATGAAAAGTTAGCAAGCTGTCAGTTATGCTAATAGAATGAATTGCATTTGTTACTCTCTATTTGGAACATTTAAATATCATGTAACTCTTTCAGTTGTCCTCTGCAGAAAGCAAGTTTTCAGCCACAAATATCAAGTTATTCCTGTCCTGCTACTATTGATAATATTGATATTCCCCAGGGAAAGCCATGGGGTTTAATCCATTCTCTGTGAATTACAAAAAGCATTTGTGGTAAATGCAGTTTTCCAGTGCAACTTTTCTCCCTGATGTATGTTTTTATTGAACAAATATTTTGGCCACTTATCACATCTTCTCAGCATGTCTTGACCCCGATTTCTATCTTGACCACCACAGATGTTCTAATGAGAGCTGTAGGTTAAACATGGCCTCAAATCCCTCCCTTTCCAACATTTCTAGCAGTTCTTAGCACTACCAGTAGAAGTGCAAATTCATCAACATTAACTTCACTGATGGTAACATAGTTGTATGAGTTAATCTGAATCCAGAGTTTTAATGATTCGTAACCCCCTAATGTGTTTTGGGGGTTGAAATACTTTCACCAATTCACTATTCATCAGTTGTGGAATTTGTTATGTGCAGAGATTCACAGTAATGTTAACCAAGTTAAAAAGACCTTTTAAATCTTCTGTGTGCCAGCAAGCCATGTGCTTTGACACAGAATAAAACCATGCTTTTTGAACATGACTTTTTAACAATGAAGGAAAGTCAAAGTGATTATCGTTTACTGTAGGCAACTGTTAAAACTTGAAAAAAGGGATATGAAATCTTTGAAATTCAATTCACTTTGTGGGATAAAGATTGCACTTCTGATTAGGATAATATCATCCTGCAACACTGAGAGTTGCCTTTGTCTGTAAATGAGTGCCACTTCCTCATGTTGTTTGCTACCTTTCTCGGATCAGCTGTTATTCTACTAGATGACAGCTCTAACAATATTTGCTTTACTTCCCAAAACCATTTTTTTTGCATGTCCCAGATGATTTTCTTTAAGTGAGAGTGAATGCATAGTCTTTCATGCACTTATCTGAAAAGACCCTTGAAAAGTACCGTGTGTTCGGTCCTTCTCAATAGGGAATATAGGGCAATATATTTTGGATTGATGTTCAAATAAATGTTGATAACACATGATATTGTTGTTACTGCTGAGAAATTCTTACACAAAGTCAAGGTCTTTTCTGCTTCTCACCCTACCGGTGAGGAGGCTGGGGGTACACCAGAAGTTGGAAGGGGACACATCCTGAACAGCTGATCCCAACTGACCCAAGGGATAATCCATACAATACGGCATCACACTCAGCATATAAAGTTGAGGGAAGATGTGAAAGGAGAGTACATTTAGAGTGAAGGTAATATTGCCAAGTCACTGTTAAACATGATGGAGAACTCCTTTCCTGGGGATAGCTGAACACCCTCATGACCATGGGAAGCGGTGAATTAATTCCTTGTTTTGCTTTCCTTGTGTGTGTGGCTTTTGCTTTACCTATTAAACTGTCGTTATCTCAACTCATGAGCTTTCTTCCATTGACCCGTTCAATTTTCTTCCCACTGGGTGAAGTGAGTGAGCAGCTGTGTGAGGCTGAGTTGCCAGTTGGGGTTAAACCAAATGTAGAGCCACAGAAAGATGCTATCGATGTAACACTTTTGTGTTTTTGATAGACATGCAGTGCAACTTGATTTCTTCCCGGAGGATGCTTCCTTGTTTATTATTAATGCTTTTATCTATCATTGATTTTCAGTTTTCTATTTTCTATTCTACTTTCACCTTATTTCTCAGTTATCCTTCACCTTTCCCTTCTTTTATGTTTTTGCTGTGTTTTCAATGGGAAACTGGATTCCACTGGATTTGAGGGAGACATGTGCAACAGACGAGAGAGAAACACATCTTAAAGTACTCCCTGAATTTATTCTGTTGGTTTCTCTTTATTCCAGAGTGGCAGTCATTTACTGGTAACCTAATAAAGCAACAGTTTTGTGCAGCTCAGAGCTGACTCAGTTATTTTGCCCAAGGTCTTTTGCAGACTGTTTTCATGAATGGAATGAATGGAAAAGGATACATATTTGTGCTTATTTACCTGTACACTGTATGTGGGTAAGAGTAGAATAAAATTAATTACAGCTTGAAAATTATATCTATATACTTAAAATTTGAAAAAAAAAAAAAAATTAAGAAAATCAATTTATTTCCTTCTTTTTGCTCCTTTTTCTTTGTAGAAGTATGAGGAGACCAGGTATTCAGAACAATATGATAGAACCCATATTTCATTACTTGGACTACTTGATAGCTGCTTACACTGTTATTGAGAAACATTGTCATCACATAAAGGAGACTGAAAAAAGAAAACAACACTTGTTCAAAATATAAATAATTTTTTTGCTGAAGTATAATGTAAATGTTTTTAACATTTCACTGAAGATGACTAATCATTCAATACCATGTTCTGTGGAAAGCTGCAGGTTCTAGGAGTCTTCTGATAGCAAACCATATATTTGTTCAGGTTTTCTGAAGCTGATAACCTGTTTTAAAATGCCAGTATTAGGATCATCTCCCTCTGTTATGATTTGGATAGCGTCTGTGTTGCATAGCCTTTAAGAGTTTTCCCCAGGGATGAACATCTGGCTCAGTCACAACTAAAGGCTTATCTTTTATATCACATATAACAGCAAAACTTCCAGCCATTTTATCTTTTTTTTTTCCTTTTTTTTTTTTTAAATTCTTAATAGACTACTCTTTCTATGGACATTCTGTCTATATGTCTAACATAGAGAGGTATGTGATGCTTTACAAAATCAAAGTGAAGTATGAGCGCTGGGGTAATTCATTAATCTTGTCAAGTTAGGACATCCTATCTGATGATCTTGCCATGTCAGAAGCTGTTAACAGTCCACACATGTAGAGAAACACACATACACACATCATCTTAAGGTAAATTTCTAAAACTGAAAGAAGAAACATCATGCTTTAAAGAGAAGACATCAGGTGAAGGATTCAGCTTTTTTTATTGTATGCAAGAAGGAAAAAATTTTTCTTGTTAATTACGAAACTTGTTAAAGCTGAGATGAAAATGAGTCAAAGAAAATAAATGTAATTCCACAATTTTTTTAACTTTCTCATTGACTCACTGTCAAGGAAACAATTTTGGTAACAAAACAGAGATATCATCACATGTGGTATAACAATATAATATGCCTAAATATCAAATCAGCTTATAATGGGCAAAGAAGTAATTATACACCTGCATTATTTCCAAATGATACAACTCACTAAGCCACAGCTTTTGCTCCTGCTGTCCCATAGATACCTTCAGTAAATTCACAAAAATTAAGGATTTCACTCTGAATTTAATGATTTTCATCCTAGATGGAAGCAGAGAGTGCAGTTGAAAGTTCTATCACCTTCATGGCAATAACATTTGCAGAGGTACCTGAAGAACAAGACCAGAGACCACATCCAGCTGAAAACCTTTTCTTTTTCTTTTACAGGGTCCATTCTCAACATTAACATTTCTTCTGTCTCTGCCACAGTGCTAATAGAATTAGAAAAGATAAACTGGGAGAACACAACTGGAACAATTAGAAAAGTGGGATTGCCACTTCTACTTGTGATGGAGCAAGACCACAACAGAAACATCTCCTGGGTTTCTTTATTTTTGTCATATTACTGACCACTGAGACTTGCTGATTTGCATCTTGGCAATGATGAGAATTATTCATCTGTAATGAGGTCTTAAATGAAATGCTGTTGTGATGAGGTGAAATATATACTTATTTCCATGATTTAATAGTGTGTAATAGCACATGTAAAACTGAAAATTATTTCTTGTCTCTTTTTTCCACAGAAGACTCTGGAAGTATTCAGCACCAAATATTCCTTAATTCCCACTTACACAGTAGTAGGTTTCAACCAGAATTCACAATGATGAGATTTTCTGTTTTGTGTCTAAGTTTATTACTCCCAGTCTAAACAAGCCTGTTGCTACATAAAGATTTCAGTTGGAACAATCTGATTTCCAAGCGGAAGCTGGACAAACATTAGATATCTTCAAGTTAAGGACGTAATCCAAAATACATGCTTAAGTTTCCTCTATAATCTTCTCTAAATTCCTTTACAATTCCATTATAAATTTCACTACTGTATAAAGAATAATACTAGTACAAACCTATGAAGCCAACCATGGAAAGAGTTCTTACAGCAGCAGATCTGTTCAAGGCTGACAGCAAAGTTGTCACCCATTACAGAGCAAAATGGGAAGAACAAGAAGGTAAGTAAGTAGAAGTACCAAAAGCATTACCATGGATAATGGTGGCCATAATATTTAACCAGAATCAGAAGTAAGAAGAGATCAGCGTTATGGAAAGCAGATTGAATTTTCTGTGAAAAGCTTTTTTTTTTCTTTCTCTGATAAACAGGAAACTTCAGTTTCAGTTCCTGCTTCTAACAGTGTTATATCAACAAAATAGTTGAATGCCCCATTAAATTTACCTTGAGTGCTTCTGAATTACTTCTAAAGGAGTGAAATGAATAATAATACCAAAAGTAGATCCTTCCAAGTAAATTACTCTATTTGTTGTCCATTGAAATCATGCTTAAAAGAACTCTTTAAATCAAATGGTCCCAGAACACTCTATAAATATTGCCATCAAATGTAATGATTAACTGTAATGTTAAATGCAGTGGCCCCCTTTTCAATGTAGGGGGTAGGCTTCAATCAATTGCATTGGTACCACTCTTCTTATACAGACAAATCAATAAAGTAGAGCATGGAAGTTATAATGGACAAAAAACCACAAAACACATTGCTAACAGATTGAGCAATCAAAAATCTTAGGAAAGCCCAAAATTTAATCTTAGGCATTGTAATTTATAATTTCCTTATTATTTAATACTATTCTACCCCTACAGAGTATTGTTCCCTGCATTTTTTCTTTAAGTCTTAATATTAGTATTTTACAATGCATTGAAAATAATGAGTCTAGGGGGGGAAAAATGACTCACCAACAAATTGAATGTTCTCCTCCTCTTGTGTTTTGTTCTTTCATTTCTCTAGTTTAAAAAAAAAATATATATATATAGACATTTCAAATGTTGAAAACAGAAAACAATTACCAGCCTCAGACATGCATATTTATTGAAGCTTTAGAGCTCTGATTCTACTAGTTAAGGACCCATTTTTATTGAGGCAAAACACCCACAGAGATCAGTGACAGCCTTTTGTGTTCAGTCAGTTCATTGTTTCCTGTGCTTTTTCGGCTGGGCCGTGATCCGGCAATTGCACCAGTGTGTCCACATGGGCTGAACAGCATGATCAAAGCCCAGGCATTTTATCGCTGTTTTGTGTGAATTTATACAGCAACAGGAAAAAGAGAGATGCTCTTTCAAAAATGAAAAAAAGAAAAGTTTGGATTCTAGGTCAGGCTGAGAGCTGTAAATTTTGCTTAACCTGTCTTTTGAAATTTGTTACATTTCAGACCTATCCCAGTTATGGCATAGAAGAAAAAAGTGGATGAATCACACATTTCTTAAAAACAGATCAATGAAAGCAAAAATTTTCAATTGTTGTTACAGACAGATTCATACATATAAATTTTAAAAACAGTAGAAGGAAAATAAATAGAAACATTCCAAACAACTTGGCAGATAAGACATTCAGGATAAGCAGCTATAAGGCTGCGAGTCCTTGGCTGCTCCTGAAGAAGGCAACTTGGAGAGAAACTACGAAAGGTTTATTTACCTCAATAATAGTTCATTAATGCAGTCATACTTTAATGTAAAATCCTAACAGACAAAGTCTGGTACACATTTTCATGTTTGTGTGTACTGACGCATCAGACTTTATTGAAGACAGATAAATAATGCTCAGTATTTTTAATGCACTTTGCAATGTAGAATTGAAATAACATATGGAAAACAGGAAAATATATACTCACTACACTGGGAGTAAATAATGTTTTTTAATAAAAAACCCAAACAATGGTAGTTTATCAGCTACTTAAGACATACTTTTCAGCCCAAATTTTAGCCACCTAATTCAGGCAAATTTAAGCATAATTGATTAAATTCCTTGAAACTGCCCATGTAGCAAATTAGGTGTCCCAAAGAGTATTTCAGCTTATTTAAGGTCTGCAATGATATTTTATTAATCTATAGAGGAAACCTAGAAAAGCAACCAAATTTATAGGTTATGTGATTCGTATATCTATAGTTAAATAACCTAATATTTAATTCAGATTAATCTGGATGAAGACTTCAGAAGAAAAAATTTTCTGGAGCAGATATATATTGCCTTGTTTAATAGTGGTAGAAGTATCAGAAAGTGGAAGATGATTAGAACTAAGCAAAGATAACTTTTAAATATACATAAAAGAAATAATATTGAGAAAAAACAGCATTTCTTTTATTTCAAGATTTTCAAAATGAAACATTATTGTTTACATAAAATCAAAATTCTAGTTTCCAATTCAAAATATTATAAATTATAAGGTTTTCCATTTTTTTACATTTTTGCAACTAAAGAACACTTTTCAAAAAACAACTCTTTTTTTTTTTCCAAATAGTATTTGAGAAGCTGAAAATTTAGTTTTAGGGGGTTTTTTTATTGCCAGCCTCTGGAAGGAAACACTTCTTTGTTATTGTGCTTAAATTTTTGATGATGTTAGGAAAAGGAATAACTTTTATAGGACTATTTGGTAGCTTTAGAAGAAATGAAAGAGCTCTTTTTTTCCCCATCCTACTCATCTATAGAAAGTCACAGGGTTGCAGAATATTCTGAGTTGGAAGAGAACCACAAGGATCATCAGGCCCAACTCTTAAATGAATGACCCATATTGGAATCGAGCCCACAGCCTTGCTGTTATTAACACCATGCTTTCTGAGTCAACTACATTACAATAAAGATTAATACTAATAAAAAATATTATTTTTCCCTGTACAAACCATGGTCTTTTTAATTAATATTAGTATATGAGTCTATGTGAAAGAAACCCCTAGGTGAGCACATTTCAATGATTTATTTAAATGAGACAGAAATTAAACTGGCTGTCATCAACACTTCCTCTGAAATCATATTTGAACCGCTTGCAGAAAAGTCCACAAATATTCCAAGTTACAAATAGAGGATAGAAGAATCTGAAATAGTGTAAGTGGAGTAGTTTATCATCTCTAAAATGCTGATAAGAACCTGGCAAGTGAAACTATGAATCTTTTGCATCTTGGCTCTCCCTCTCATACTGCTCTTGAGGTGAGCATTTTGTGACGGCATCTAAGACGTCACCAGTCAGCATCACAACTTTCTCTTTTGCTTTGCCATCAATTTGCCACCATTTGATGTACTGATGTTGTTTTATGGGACAGTAATTTTTCCATGGCTTCATTCTGCATAATGGTAGAATCCCTCTAGCCTTCTTTTTTTTCCCCCCCCCAAGTTGCCATTGATTCTGGCTTAGTCTCGCCTAAAAACATGCTATCCATACTTTGGGAAAACACCCTGGGTGTTGATACATAAGAGCTATTTAAATGATTAATTGATGTGTTGAATTTTACAGATTACAAAAATTCATCATGTGGTCAGAGCATGAAGTTTTTTCATCAAGTGGGTATGCAGTCATCATTCAAAACTGTAGGTGATTTAGGAAGATGGAGTAGTTACCTGAAGTAATACATTAAATCTTAGTTCAATGCCCAGTACTTAATCAGATCATTCTGAAACTGCCAAGCAAATCTGTAAAAGAGACATCTGTGGACATTAGTTGGACAAAGAAGTTGTGGAGCTGACAATGCTAGAACATGCTGTAGGAAAGACTGACTCTTCATTGGTTTCCTGTTCCTTAGAGAATCAGCTATTTTGTAAAAAATAGGTGCAAAATGAAATCAGTAAGACACCATCTGCTTACAGAGGCCTTGTGTTATTGCCCCAAACCCGTCTCATTACTGGCAGTGGATTCTTGATCAGATCTTCACGTTACTATCAGTACCTTATACTGTCTTTGCCAAGATTTAAATTATTGCACAATATAGTAGAAGGCTGGGTTGAGTAAGGCAAAATCCTTAGCTGAGCAATCAAAGTCTCATTGACATAGACAGTAGTACTAGAGGAAAAGAGAGAAATAACTACATCCTCAGGTTGAAAATTTAACAAAAAATACAAGCTATGTGTTTAAAAAATAGCAATTTTTAGTGCTCACAGTTTTAGCTGTCTTTGTAATTCTCCAAAGAATGTTTTCCAGAATTTTTTTCTTAAAATATACACTCGACTTTCAGATATGCAGCAATATGCAAAATAACTTACCATTTTCATCCAAAACTAATTTACCCAGTAAATATTTTATTCAAAACTAGAGCAACAGCTACTCATCATAAATTTGTGTGGAATTCCTTCCATCAAACTTAAGTTTCTTCAACTGTTAAGAATTCTGTGCTGACTTTGAGGTGAGAGAAAGGAGAGAAAGGTAGCCCCAAAGGCTGAATCATGCATGCTAGAAACCTTTCACAGCAAAGGATGAATTGCCCTTTTCAAGGTGTCCGTTTCTCTTCACTGACTGTAGAAGCCTAGTTGAGTAGCTCGGACCACAAACAGCTTAGGCTGGATTTTATACTGGCTGGATTAGAAAGAAACTTATTGAATGCTATTATTCTCCATCCTTATACATAGTCTATTTTAAAGCGCACTCTGGTCAGCACTTCTCACCGAAACCAATTACTGCACATTAGCTTTTGATTACCCAGCTATAGATTTAGGAGCCTGTGGCAAGGGCCTGGCTTTGCAGTCGTGCCTGATGTTCACATTGCTGTTGCCTTCCCTCCCCTCTGCCCCAAAACGATTTGTTGCTTCTTTTCAGTCACAGGTTACCATCCCTTTGCCTCTGCCGGTGAGAGATCATGAGTGTGCCCTTCCTCATCCTTGGCAGGCAAGGACAAAGGTGCAGCTGGCTCCCCTTATCTGATACAGACTGATACAGTTCCTCCATCCTGCAAAGTGGCAGCGGAATTACCCTGAGAGCTGAGACACAAACTGGAGGCAAAAAATATCTGCAGGCAGTGCACCTACAACCACAAATGCACATCCTACTTCAGAGAATTTTTAAGATCCTTAGTGTTTTCCCTTTTATTTAAAGAGGGAATAAAAATATTTTTAAACTATATCCCAGGATTTGAAGAGATTTACAGTAACAGTTTAAAATACCTTATTTGACATTTTGAAATATTGTGATTGTACACTGTTTTTATAATACAGGGAAAAAAAGTAGGACTAAATAAATGTCTTAACTATTTTTAGTGATGAATTGGAGTAAAAACGGGGGAAAAGTGTCTTTTGCACTCTAAGGATAACAGCATTACTCTTTTTAATAGTTCCTTGGCCTTAATCAATATTCTACTGAAATAAAAAGGAACTTTTTAAGAGAAATAATTGCCACAAACCTCCTAAAGCATTGAAAAGCAGATGATAGACTTTCTCATCATAAATGGTTATAACAATTACCCTTCGAGGTAGGATTTGAATGAGTCATACAGAAATTATTGCATCAACTTACACACACTGAAGCCTTTTCTTATATGTTTTGACCTAATTTAAAATTAGAATTTCAATTGTGTTACAACCAGATACTAGAACATTTTGTTCTATCTTTCATGAATATATGCAGTTATGAATACATATTCAGTAAAACATTACTATGGAAGAAATAATTTTATTTCAAAACTACTGCCTTCAATGAAAAACTTATATGAAAGGTCATACTATTGTACATGAATAATCTGTCTTTGAAGAAAGAGCAAGGAAGGTTTTCAGCAGCGCAGTGATGTTATAGCTTTCAAAGCCTGTAATATATTTAATATGACACTTCCCTTTGTGAAAAGTTTTTCATGTTAGTGAGGACGTTCATAAGCAAATGTATTTGGAAAAGTGGGCTATAAATGTCACAGTGAGCTTTCAACTTAAGCTGTCTTGCATAATATTAATTAAGCATGAACATTAATAGCATTATGTCACAAAAATATCATGAAAAAGAAAAAAGTCAGCAGACTTCCTTTTTGGCATCCGTAGTCCCATTTCCAAAGCCTATGAATTATTTTATTAGATATTTATAACACATTTTAATTTTATTTGTATTTTATTTTAATGCAATTTTTCAATTTTTCCAGAAATTACAGTATTGGAACATGAAGGATTTAAATTTTTATGAGTATCTGAATTTGAATACTTTGAAAAAGAAGGGTCAGCAATCTGAATCTATATTTAGACTCCCAAGACTATTGTTTTTGAGTGTGTTAGTTATTTAATGACAATGGAGGACAAGATGCTGAATCTTAAAAAGAATATGTTTTGCTCCCAGACGATCTGTCTGTGCAACTTTTTCTCTGAAATGAAGTATAGAATTTTTGCACATTCTCTGTCTCTGATACCCCTGACTCCTTTCATACACATTTTCTCAGAGGGCTCAGTACCCGCATCCACAGCCTCCAGTTACCAAGAAGAGCTGTGTCACTACCAGCAGGCAGTGATCTTTTATGTTGTGCTGTGCCTAGGGTAAGCAATTATTTTAAACCAAGTATCTGTTCACACCTAATGTATATCTTTGCAAAACCATGAAGCTTAAGTTCACAGCAGAGCTGGTTAAAACACAGGAGAACACCAGCATGGGTCAAAGAGATTTGTTCAAGGCTTCTTTAGCATTTATCACAGAAAATTAAACAAGATGAAAAATTAATCCTTTTTATTCCAGATATATGACTTTGAGAAGCAGTTGGAAACCTGCAAGTCTGTCCTCCCTAAAACTTATTATACACACAGAGAGTAGGGAACTGTGATGAGATTAATCAGTTTTCAAGAGCAGATACAGTGGGCTCTTGGGATTATATATCAAGCATAATATTTTTGTTGCTGTATTGTAAGTGTTATTTCAAAAAGCCGTCAGATGGCTGCTGCTGGCATGCACAGCTCCCCATACCTGAGGAGGAAGGAGGAAAAGGAGACTCAGAGAGAACCAGGGTCTGTAGAGGTTTGATGGGAGTTGTTGTTGCTGTAACAGCCTCTCCTCCTCGTGTAGAGATGGAAAGGAATTTGTTGTGAATTAAACTTCAGTGAAAGCAAACAGGTGCAAATGCAGAGTGGGTGTATGCAAAAAATGAACAGCAAGATTAGCAGTTTTAACATAGAGTTAGTCAGAAACTAATAGGCGAAAACAAATTTTTGATGAAGAAAGATAAAACTGACCAGATTTTTTTATCTTCCTGTGATGCAGTGAGTTGTATAGCTCCATCAGTAGAATTTGAACTGTATGTATAATAGCTACCTATAATCACAGTTACAATTTAATCCATTTTAAAAGAACTTCAAAATGTTATTACAATATATTGGACTTTCATTTTTATCCCAAGTGGCTTTTGTGGAATTTAGATTGCATTTCTGGATACATTTTGAATATAATAGTATTTTTGCTTCTTGCTGTGAGCTGCAATTGTCTGTGCTTGCATCATGCCTATTCTACTCTGCCCTGATTGCTCTGTAGTGCAAAACTCCTCTATGAAGAATTCTGTATGCAAGGAGGAAAGTTAAAATTAGGGTCCAAACATGAAAATACAGTTTCAGATTGCTTTTAAAAATAAAAGTGATGTTTAGTAAGGTGCAATTTATCTTTTGAATGAGGATAGGAGGACAACACAGGAGCCTCAGATCTCATTGAACTTTAGTGTCTCTTTCCTTATACTCTTGGAGAGTGCTGAGGACTTGCAGAGAGTTGCAGGTGTGGGTTCTTTGCAACTCCATTTGTAACTTCTATTTTCCAAAAGTAAGGCATTTTTCAATAGCTTCTCTTATGTAAAAAAAAAAAA
>VZRL01005862.1:743311-807144 GCA_013397895.1 Origma solitaria
CAAAAAAAAAGTATTTTTTCATATAGTTTTTTTATTAAAAAAAAAAAAAAAAAAAAAGTCTAGGGGGGCTCATATTACATAATAGCAGACACCTACACTGTAAACATTTAGATATGTAGATATTCCAGATTCCTCCTTGATTAAATACAGAGAAATTGCCATTTTTGGGGCAAGAATGACTGAATTATTTTAGATGTCAACTCTAAGATAAGATTAAATGTGCCATAAAAGTATCTGACATTTTCTCTTTCTTTCTTCAAATCAAGGCTTTTGGTGGACCCACAGCTACCAAGGGTAGAAGGACTGTGATATTCAGGCTGTAGGTGACATGCCTGGAGCAACACACTGAAAAATGTCCTTCACGAAAGTTAGATGTCTTCAGCTCTCTGGGATTTTTTACTCCTTTTTTATGTAGAATAAAATTTTAGTCTCCTCCTATTGGACATCTGAAAGTTCAATTCTCCATATTTAACCAAAGTTTTAAAAGTCTCAAAACAGCACTCTTGTTACAAATTAGCTTATAAGATTCAGTTGCTGGGTATTTTTTCAAAGGTCTTAAAAGTTTTCAGAAATTTATACTGGGTTGTTTTGCAAGAAACTATAAACCTAAAAAGGACTTTTAGAATGTCAGTGTTATTAACTGAAAATTCATAATTTTTTTCCTGAAATTTTAGAAAGAAACTTATTCTGTGAATTAAAATGAATTTTCCTGGCTTAAAATTTGAAAATTCCAATTATTTTACGCAGCATCTCCTGCATGTGGTAGATATATTGTGATGCTCTTGTGAAATTACTAAACTCAGTGTTGAAATTCCTAAAATTATTACAGTTCTGAAATATAATTCAATTAGCAGAGATGATGGTTTTGGATATCATTTGTAAAATTAAATTTTCCTAGGCTACCAGTAAGTGTTTTCATGAAATCATGCATCATTATTCTTCCTCATCAGCTGCAGTGTTGGTGTCCAGTAGCTTTCACAGTTTTTCTTTCACCATCAACAGCTTCAGGGATAAGGTTTACTCACAATTTCCTTATTTCTTTTCTGTTTAAGAAATATTTCATGTGATTATTTACAGTTTCAAATACTTTGATGGCAGTTAAGCTTTTTATTCTCCTATACCATTGGAGAGATCTACTGCTATCCAATTCTGCTAAAAACGGAGGGACTAATCTATGTACACAATCAGTTTATCTTCCATGAAAAACCTCTGTTTATTGTTTTGATTAGGTTTGGAAGTTTGTAGTCATTCTAAAATTTTTCTAAAATATAGAAGTAAATGGCTTTCGAGGGTGTTCTTTCAGCTACAGCATCTACCTTAAAAAAAGGGTACATGTTATGCACGAATAGCTTGGATACTACCGTGCTCCTTATGCACAAATAGGGCCTAATTCTCAGCTAATTGTGGCTAAATTAAAGCATTCTTTATATACTGAGTTTATTAGTTCAGAAGAAAGTAGATTATATCGAAACTGTGATGCAGGCATTCAGACCTTGGTCCTAGGCTTAAAGAAATAATGGCAAAGTTCCTATTGGTTCTAATGGTCCATCATCTGAGACTGTGGAAGAAGGTTGGCTGCAGAAAGATTTTTATTAACTGTGCAAGATTTTGACACAGACTGACAGGCTTAGACTTGTGTAAATGTTTCTTCGTTCCAGAGGCTGCCTTATGAATGTTTCATATTTTCATCACTGTAGTCCCTCCTATGCCTCACTGTCATTGTTACAGTATGGCACCTGTTCATGTAACAGACCTCTACAGGATAGAGGAGTAGATTGTAAAAAAAAACCAATGAGAAACCAGTGACATTTTCTCAGACATTACTGAGGTCAAAGATCAATGTCTCTTTCCTTTCATGTAACTTCGATAACATATTCAACATCTGGTATGAATTCTGCCTCATCTGTGCTACAGGAAGTAGAACATAAAACTATGTACATGTTAGGGTCTTGCACTTCTTTAATTGTTCACTGCAAAAGCTTTGCAGTGGCTGTGGCTTCACAGTAGCAGTTTGTAATTGCTTGTAAACTACAGCCAGGGCCAGACTGGCACCCATGCATGCTGCCATTCAGAGGCAAAGACAAGGATGATTTCTGTCCAATTAACGTGAAAATGTGTACCTCTTTAGGCTGCAAAATTTCTGATATACTTGGGTGGGAAGGAACTTCTATTTCTATGACTGTGTTGATGCAAAGCAACAGCTGAATTCCAGCCTAGCTGCAGGAAGACCTTATCAACCTACTGTCTGAGGTTGATGAATTTTTGAATTCCGTTCTGCTAGTCTGCTAATAATAGACTCTAGAGTTTTAATCTTATTTATTTACTTGATCTTGCCTGCTTTAACTGAATAATTGTTGATTGCTAACTTTATTTGGCTTTTTCAATTAGCTTAATTTTTTGAAAATGTTCAGACACTGGGCTGGATTTTGTCTATTACTGTTCTATAAAATGAGGGTGATTCAACAGAAATCAATATTGCTTACTGCACTGTCCTTTAAGGGCTGAATCCTGCTCCCATGAGCTTTCATAGGAATTGGTTTAGGCTCATATTACAGATGAAAAATATGCAAAGAAGATAAAAAATCACCTAAAAATATTAATTTTGGTAAGCTTTATACTACAGCAGAGACATGCTTGACAATTCTCAACATTAGACATACTAAAAAGAAAAAAAAAGAAAACAAGAACTTCAACTATTTTGCCAAATAAAAGGAGGGGAAAAAAAGTAGAGAAAAAGAGAGAAAGTTAAATGGGAGGGAGAGAAAGAGATTCTGGTTTTCCTTGGCTTCTTAAATGAAGAACTTTTTACTCGGCTGGACTGGAAATCATTTCTGCTGGTAATGTTTTTTTCTGGCTGGAAAAGGATTAAGAATCTCTCTCCGTGGCAACTTTTTTCTTTTTTTGGGTAGCGAGTTTAAAGAAACACCCTTGTTTATTTTGGCTGTCTGAATTTTCCTGTTGTAGAGAGAAGAATCAGAAAGAGAGGGATGTAACAGCACATCTGCAAGAGGATGATCAATCACAGTCACATACTGCAAACACAAATAATGTTTAAAAGTGTTAGCGATGATCTGGTGATATTGTAGATCTATTTCTCTTTCAGAATATATATGTCTAATATATCACTGTTGAGAAGCTTTACTTTCTTAGCCAACGTAAAATTATTTCAGTGCATTAGCTCTGATAAACTTCCATTTGTAGATGTCTATTTTATCTTTAAAAGAAGAGAACAAACATCTTTCTTTACTTTCCTCACTCTTCTCCCTCCCCCAAACTTTGAATTGTGTGTTGATGTCCTTGACACCACAAAAATAAAATTCTGCATTAAACTGGGAGGAATGATCCAGAATAATTAAAAGAAAGCTGCACCCTTTCATTTCCACACAGCTTCTGGAAAACGCATGTTGCAAGAAGAATTTCTAACCATAGAGGACTGTGAATTTGACATGACAAATAGCTGTGCAATCTCCTCCAACTTCTCCCTTAGAGGGGTTGAAAGGAGGAAAAAATCCAATATTTTGGTCCATATATTGACAGGAGCAGAGAGGGATGAAGTAACAATGTCTTATCTCTCCCTTTAGTGCCATGAAAGGCACTGAATGCAAGCTGCCTGCAAACAGATGTCTTTGGGTTTTGAGAGAGTGCAATTATTCAGAGAGGGCATTGTTAGAATGAAGAAATATTCCCCCTCACTAAAAGCCACAGGCATTTTCTTTACGTAGTTACTGTTGACACTGGCAGAAGTGCTTTGCACAATTCCCACTCTGCACCTGTAGATTCCCCCAAGGCACATTTGAGACCTTAGGGGATGGACAGCCAGGGACAACACATGGGCATGGTCAGGGCCTTCGTGCGTGTGAGATGGTTTTTCAAGCATACCTCAAGGTCAAAGAATCCACGGGAAAAACATCCCACAAAAGTCCCTGCGGGTTCGCAGGGCTGCGATCCCTGCTGACTCTGTGGGTGTCCGGACCCAACCCCCCCAACATTCCACAGCACATGATGCAGTGGAAACTGTGGCTCTAGCCTGCAGATCATTCTGCCTGATTTTTGGCCATCCCATTACTTTTTTCCATGGGAGGATGTTAACTGAGCCAAAGTGTTTAACTGAATCTGGCAATTCTCAGCCATTTGCTGGCAGCCACCAATTTGGTGAATCTACATAATTTGTGACACTCTCAGTGTGGGAAACTAAATGGAGACATTTTTATTTTAAAAAGAATTAGCTCAGTTCCTGTGAAGAAAAAAAAAATTGAAAAAAAACAGTATGTTTTCCAGGGCTAATTATTTCTTGTCCCTGAAATGATGACACAGGCAGTATAAAACTGTGGGATGAAGTGGAAAACCACTGCTCCTAAACAAGACAAACCAAGACTGCCCACGCCCATTAAAAATTCTAGGAAACAGGGACAAACTCCGCAGTTTAAACTGTAACCTTAGCAATGTGCTGTGCTGTCAGTAAGAGATAGTACACAATTACCCAGGGAAAGAACAATTTCTTCCAGTCTTTCCTGCTCTTCTTTTCACTGGGAAAAGAAATATTAATTTTTGTTTTCTTTGCTCTCCCTTCTTCAGCTGTTTCCTAAAGTGATTTCTTCTTTGACATGCTCACATGGATCTACTCTATCATCATAGCATCTACTCTAGCTATCAGCCTAGACATGGAGCTGGAGCTACCATCATTTGTGTTGTCTCCAAATTTAGTAGTTTCCCCTTGTAAGCCTGCTTTCGGCCCCTCCTGTTCTTGTGGAAAAGAGCCCCTGCTCAGTAAAAACTATCATTAAACCTGATAATGAAATTCTGCTCTTGAAAGGGTGCAACACTCAGGGAAGACAAACCATGGTGGAGTAAAAATCACAAAATAGATTTGAGTTTACTCTCTACAGAAATGCTCTTCTGGCATCATACTTCTCCTGGCAGCAGCCATTAGACAAAGTGTTTCCAGAATGCTGGGGCCTGAAATTTCTACCTCTATCCCCTCTTGCCATAGCTCTGAGCAGATTTAATAGACGTTTACGCAATCAGCCTCAGTCACTCAACTTATTTTGAGCCCATAAAATTTTTGGCTCTGTGAAATTAATTTCACCATGGTAAAACCTATTAGGTGTTCATCTTTTGTAAGAAATTAAAATAGCTTGTGGTCTGGGATATTATTTTTTTGTTTTCCATTTAAACAAGAGAATCATATGAAAAATAGAGCTTAGGGTCTAAAACAAATGGATTCAGGACACCAGGGAATTTAAACAAAGGCAAATTAGCCTTGCAATGCTTTCTGTTTAGCTAGGTGTTACAGTTGAATGTTTTGCAGTATTAAGGCAGTGTATCATACCAAAAAGAAAAGGCTATTGGCCAAATCTGCTGCCATTATATACCACAGAAGTCATCAAAATCTTGACTAAAATGATAGACCCTCAACAACTAAAAGGAGCAGCACTGAAATTAAAACATAATTCTTCACATGGGCACCTATGTAAGAAAGACGAGATTCGACACAAAATAAATAAATACAGAGCTCACTTAGAAAATTATTGTTATTTGACCATGTCCAGTCTTTCCAGCATGTCAGCTTCCTAATAAATGCTAAATCAAATGTTGGAATATAAGTGAGATACAGAATCCAGGTATGTCAGTAACAACAGTGTTCAAGACCAGGTTGGGTGGAGCTCTGAGCTACCTGATCTTGCGAAAGGTGTCTCTGCCCATGGCAGGGAAGTTGGAACTAAATGATCTTTAAGGTCACTTGCAGCCCAAACCATTCTGTGATAATTCTCTGTGTGTTTTGTTCCTCTTATTCTTCTCTTTTTTGCTGTGTACACTTAGAGGCTTACCACACTTTTTTCCTTTTTCAGTGATTTGAGTTTTCAACCACTGACAATGTTTAATCAGGCAGATTTTCATCTCAGATAAAACATTAAGCCAGAGAAATGGCAACATTATATTTAACAATTAATTATTTTTTCCTAAAGATAAAGAATATTTTAATAACCATAACAATCTAGAGTGTCAAATGGAGTTACAGATCCATACCACATGCATATCAACAACAAAGTAATCACTAAATTTTATATTTTGCTTTCTTTTCATTGAAAAATGTTTATTAACATAGTACGTTGTCAAGATTTGGTGGTTTGATTAGCTTCTTACATCATATAGTCTGCTGGCTGCTTGAGAGATTTGAGTACTCATCTTCTTGTTTATTAAGCTAAAATTACACTTCAAAAAACTAGATTCGTATTATTTCTTGTACATTTCTGAATATATAATTGATGAGTTCTAATTTTCATCATGTCCCTTTTTTTCTGGAGATATTTCTCTGTGAGATTTTTTTTCTTCATTCTTAATGAGAAACTGTCCAGTACTTTAGTGGTTGCTAACAAATGAAAAATAAATCTAGAGTCAAGTGTGATTGTTTTGCTAGAAAGAAGGGGAATCTCATGCAACAATCTCCACTGCTTCTTTTCAGACACTAAGTCTCTCTGCACCTAGTTATGTCTGAAAAATCCATAAAATCTCCTTGTCACCTCAATTTTTCCAGGATTCTTCTCTACGTATAAGCCTGAGCTGTGTGAAGGGAAAATATATCTTCAGTAAATTTTCTTTTAGTATACTACAGATTGAGATGATCGATCCTGTTTTCTACATCAAAGCACAATCGTCTGGAGTAATTTGTCTCTCCAAATCCTGTTCACAGTCTATCCTATTAGTAAGACCACTTTGCCAGAAAGGTTTTCTGAAATATGCATGTAGGTCTCCATTGTTTAACCAACATTCCTATGGAAGTTAATTCTCTGATGAAGAAAACTTGCTTAGTTTGTTGAAGAACATAATGAATAACTTGGATGTCTTACTGCTAGGAGACAGTGACACAGTTAAACTTCAGATTTCAAAATAAGATTGAAGTATTTCCGTGTTTCTAGAATTTTATAAATGCAACAATAATTTTAATTAGACTTGATATCCTCTGTGTTTATGAATCCACTCTGCTTCTGGATCTAAAAACAGTTTATGGTTTCTCATCATTACAGAGGAATCTCAGGAGCAGGGAACCTATTCTAGGCTTTGGATGTGCCATTTCTGCTGCAGGTAAAAAGAGGTGGGAAGTTGCTTGGAAGACCGTGGAGTCTTTCTCTTCTTCTTGACATCCAGAGGCTGGGAAGCTTTGAAAGCCATAAACAGTTGAACAATTACTTTCAATGCTCCCGGAAAAGATAACTCTGTGAAATATTAGCTAATAGTTCACACCTCCTTGTTTAGTTGCAGCAGTATTACTTAACTTGATGCCTCAGAGCTTTTATCAGGTGAAGTAGGCAATCCGCCCAGAGCAACTTCAATGTCGCTAACAGTCTTTGCTTCTGCCTGGAATTAACCCTGACCAAAGTACTTTTCATAATCTCAGTCATTTATCAATTATTTAGAAGTTAGTCATTGTTTAAGAAGTGCATGCCTATACATACATTCAAATAGACAGATTACTTGATCTGACCTTTCTTTTTTTTCTCCAGATATAACATTCATAGTAACAGTTTGGGTTAAGGACCCAGCAGAGATAATTTTATTTAGCCTTACCTCTAGAGAGCAGTTGAGTTTACTTAGTAACAAACCCATAGATTCAGTCATATATAGGTCAAAATACTCACCAAGGAACAATAAACGCATGTTGCTTCTGTTAGCTGATCTTTTAAAGGCTGTCTTGTCATTTCAGGCCTGGATCTTCTGGTTTTCAATGGAATTGTTCCATTTTATCTGAGATGTAAAATTCTTTGAAATGGAAATCCTAAATCATTACCTCTTGACAGCTTCAAAGGGTTGATAGCCCACTTTGAATCTCTTTGAAGTACTTACTTCAAATTAAAAAACAAGTTACCCTGAAAGAAGACAATTATACCTTGAGCAATAGACATTCTTTCTGAAAGGTTTCCTGGTCCATGAGCATCTTTGAAATATATATTGTTCACTGACTGTACCTCAAAGTTTAACCAGTAACAAACTCTCCTTTGTAATACAGAGGTGCAGTTTGACATTTTAATAGTCAAAGAGGAATTAGAATTAGTTTTACTCACTATATACGTCATTCCAAATAACCAAATTAATTTGAGGAAATCGGGTTTACAAGAAGAGTAAGAAACAGACATCTTCTAGCTCAGCTTTATCTCAGACTACAAATTACAGGATTAATTCAGCTAACAAAAGTACAACTCTTCTTTGCCCCTTCTTTTCCTGAGAAAATTAGCTACTCGTTTTGACTCTTTATTAACTTAATCAATAAATAATCCCTGAAATTCAAGGCTTGTACATCTATGTTCAGGGGAAGATGTGCTTTTTCCAAAATTTATACATTAAAACCAGGGTAACAAAATCTCTGAGTTGAATTTCTACATTCTTGACTTTTAAAAAGAAAATTATACCTATGATCAACTTAGATTTATATGTTGCCTACTCCCAATCTTCTCCTTTATGTCTTGGTTATTTTTTTATCCCATTTCTACTCATAATATTAAAGAGTAGGGCTGAAATAAAGAAAAATCTAAAGCAAAGATTTTTAATCTAATTGATAACCTTTAAATAAATAAATAGGCCTTCTTTTTTAGAACTGTAACTTGATTATAATTTTTAGAAATTTTCATGATCCAGGCATACAGTGGAGATTAATTTTGTATCTAAGACACAAATAGGGTTAAAGTAGTGTTTCCTCCTCTTTCCCACAGCACCCGTGGAAATCCCAAATATAGCAAATGGTGTGTTCAGTGAAATCCCTGGTCATTCCTGACTGACATCTATTTTCAAAGTTTACTTGCCACACAAAATTTTCAGTGTGTTTAGGAGAGTCAGTGGACTTGGGGGGACTGAAGAACTGATAATAAAGGAAGAACAGGCACAGTGTCATCTCTCCCATGCAAACTGTATGATTGTTTCAAAGCATAGTTATTTCCATCTGATTTGCAAGTGTACACAAATGACAGGTTAGACTTATTATTTTCATGGATGGCAAAAAATCTCAAGGGAACATTGGACACTGTATCAGGAGAAGTCATGCCTCCTTAAGAGGAGGTAAGCAGCTGGCAAGCATCAAATATACTATGATCTGGGCTTTACTCAAGAAACATTATCTTGACAGTATATAAACTATCTTTACAACCCTCTCTCTAGCATTCCCTTTCAAGGGAAATTCTGAGAGAAGATGACTAAATAAAAGCTATTCAAGGAGGTGTTTCATACTTCATCCTCCTATTTCATACTTCATTCTCCAAGGGAAATAAAAGGGAAAAAAAATCTCACTAGTCTGATTCTAGATCCCACATACTTTGATATAATTAAGTGCAACAGCATTGGAATTACTCAAATTATGCCACTACAGACCATTCAGATCAACATCAAAATGAGATTTGGTGTATCAGTCCATTTTTACCTGTGTTGATAATGTTGACCCACTTATTCAGATCCCACCTGGTTTTTTTAATTGGAAACTGATTTACTGAAACAAAACACAATTTCTCTAGCTGTTAAAATAATACTGTCTAGATAGAACATGTAAAACAAAAAAAAATATACTTTTTATTATGCATGATACGGGAAATACTTTATCTGAGCTTATGTTCAAATAATGATGTCCAAATGTTGATCTTGTTATTCTTTCCAGTAGTGGCAATAATGAGTAACAAAAAATATCAGCTTAAAATGAATAAAATGAAAGTCAAAGCAGAGGAATCCCACCGCATCACAGAAAACATAGCTTAGAATATGCTGACTAAAATTGAATGAGAGGCATGGAATGATACAAAGAAGTGCCTTCATCTTTCATTATTTTGCCGCTTCCATACATAAAAACAAGTCCAACTGTGTGAATTCAAACTTTGGATTGAATAAAATTGGCAAGTACACTTAAGCATATGAGCACGCTTGTTTGCCCCTAATAGAACACCAGTTCTCCTCTGAGGGCTACAGACAGAAATAACAGATCCCTAGGTGTCATACAAATACTTCTGAAAATCCAATATCTCTTTACAGTATAACCCAGAGTATGGAAAGTTGTCAGGAGTTATAACAGCAAAAATTTCATGTCACTGGGCCAGAAATCTTTACTTATGTGTATGCAAGCGTCAGTGACCATGGTGAGCTGGTGAGGGTCTGTCATGTGTTGTGCATCCAGTCTGATTTGCAAAAAGACACAGCTATGGCTTCATCTGTTTCAGGTTTCCTCTCATTAGGGTGTGAGTGGGGTTTTCTAGTTTTCAAGCCAAAATTTGGAAAACCCATCAGACTAACAACACAGATAGTAATTAATAGCTTTCTGGGTTACCAGAAAACTCTTCTCACTTGGAGAAATTCCAAAGTATAGTGTGAAAATTTCTAGTGTGAGGTAGGGGTGGCTCTTGTAGTAATCTTTTATTGCCTGAGGTTGTTCCTCTCATTCCACTGCCTTTAACATAGTACAGTTTTCACTAGCTATGTCTAGATGCTTTTGAAACATGACCAAGTATTTTTTGAAGGCCCCGAATTGTCGCTTCACTTTAATCACCTCCTTAAATATCTGAATTGCCTATAAACAAAATAAGGACAAGTATGTTTAAAAGAACAATTTTGAAGTGTTTTTGCAACTCTAACTCTGCCCAAAAACAGCCTAACCCATTAGTCATAGCCTCTCTTTTTCCTCATTGCTTTTTTCTGGTTTAGCTCAGTTCTATCTCAAATATTATATAAAAAACATGTGCAGATGTCTTCCTAATATGCCACCAATCTTACAAGCACACAGATTGCAAATATTTCAGAAAATCACAGTGATTAGATAATAGAGAGAACATAGCTAGCTCATTTTAGCTAATATAGACAGTTTTCCGTGACATACATTTCGTTTCTGATGTCTGTCTCATATGAAAGAGCTCCCAAAATAGTTATTTCCTTCAGGAGACACATTCCTAAACCAGTACATATGACACTGTTGAAAGTTTTGCTAATATCCAACCTATACATGTTTAATTAATTTGATCCTATTACTATTATATACATCCCTACACACTATACCTTCTCTTTTTCTACACATTTGGCAAGTATCTAGATTACTTAGACCAAATCCTCACTGCAGCCATGTTGATTTAAACCAGATGAGTATCTGGCTCTTTATGTCTACTAAATAAATCACTTTAAATCTTTCCTCACAGTTTAGTCTCTACAGATCTCTGTCCTCATGCAGATATTTCCCTGACTGTTTCAATATTCTAATTTTAATTTTTTTTCTTAATTAATGACAAGAGCAGAATGAAAATATCAGTGCAGATATGGTCAGTCTTTGGTAATATGGATGCAGCTTTCCTCTCTCTGATCCATTGATTTGATGCCTCTGTTAACATAATAGACCCTATAATTATTTTAGTTACCATTTGCATATCCTGATCTCCTCCTTTATTAGAACTCGAAGGGGTATTTTCAAGTATTCGTTCCTTCTGAAACTCTTTCTCCCTTGAATAGCTGTGGTTTGGAAAACTTATGTCTCATAGGTGTAATGCAATAAAACAACATTTGTTCCTGTTTGTTCTCTCTTACAATTTTTTTCTAAGGCAAGGAACACATGAATTCACAAACCAGATCAAAATTTATACAAGAATTGGTGTGGGCATGGTATAAAGTAGCCACGTTGAAACAGTAACAGAGATATGGCTCTTGATGAATGAGCTCTAAATTTGGTATGCTTTAAAATGCTTTCTCTCTTTGTGCTAAACACTTTGGGTGCACAGATTGCTCAGTTGTATTCAGTTGCTACAGTGGAGTTATATCCAGAGATGGGGCTATGTGCTCTGCCTCTCCCTGTGTGCAGAATAAGCAGTTACCAAGTCCTGTGGCTGCTAGCCCCAAATTTTAATAATTTCTGCTGCTTAAATGTTGCTGTGCTTTTGTTTCATCCCATTAAGGACTAATCACTTGATTTTTAACAGACTCCATGACTCATTTTATGTCATGTTATCCATTTGTTTTCTTTTAAAGCAACATATAGTGTTCCTCATGCATAGTACATAGAGCACCTCTGACACTTTTTTGACAATCCAGTTTAGCCTTATTCTAGGTCTAGAATTTCTAGCCCTGTTCTGCTGACTTTTATGGCCTTGAGATATCTGGCAAAGACTTCAGGTACAACCTAACTCACTTAAGGCATAACATGATCTTAGCCAAAGCAGCCCTGACTGGCAAGGTCATGACAATAACTATTAGTGTAATCAGTCCTAAAAGACAGTCATGAATCAAGACTTTGCTGTGTAATACCTGCAGGTTTTAACCGTGGTTAGATCTCCCGGGGAAAAACAATGATGAATGCTGGATCCCCGCAGTTAAAAATAACTTCCAGGTAACATCCCTTAGGTACAGATATGCTCTTACAAATCTCTCTGAATCTTCCAGGACTTTGGAAACTGCTCCAGGATCAGAGTTCTCAGCTTCTCAGAAATACAGACAAAACTGAATGTCGTGGAAGTAATGGAGCAAAGATGAAAGAGAGAGAGGACAAAAGGGTTGCAAGGATTAATACATAAATGAGGATCCCTGGTACAGGGAGTTCATCTGATAGAGGGAGCTGAGAGGAGTCATTTTGGCTTCTGGGAAGGTGAGGGAAAACTAGGAAATAGCAAAAGGAGTTTCAAGGAAAAGGTAGATGTAGAATTTTGTAGCACTTTAAGGGTCTGCAAAAATAATTAAAAGGTATTCAAATTACTGGGAACTGTCATTCTTCCCCACTTTAAAATTGCCTCCTCCACTGTCCCTTTTTCAGTTGGGAACAGGATTTTAATTTACACATTTTCTTTCCAAAACCCACTATCTCCCTTGGAAATAGCCCTCTATTCACCATCCCTTCACTTTCTGCCTAACACAAAGGTACCAGATATGGAAAGCAGAAATAGGATCTTCTCTGACTGAGAAGAAAAGAAAGAGATGAGGAAAGAGACAGAAGTGGCAAATTCTGCTCCAGAGACTGCAAGGCCTGAAGAAAAAGGCTGAAGGCAGCTGCTGCAGCCTCCATATAGAGTTGCATCATCAAAAAAACAGGCTTGATTTCACGATTTCTCACATGAACAATATGAATAACTCAAAGAAATTGGCTTTTTGGATCACAGATTACTTGAGTAGCCAATGGAAAGAAGCTACTCTCTATTCTTATTGTCATGGACTCTATTCCTGCCACAAAAGAATTGAAAATTAAATGTAAAATTTTATAGTATCTTATTTTTTCCTATCTACTGTTAAAATTGCCAAGTATTATAACTTGGACCCTAGTATCATTATATGAAGGCTATTTGATTCATAACCTTAAGAAATGGTGTGTAAATGTTGCTAGGCCTTAGCCTTGTATAAGCAACAAAATAGATCACTGGTCAGAGGAGAGCTGATTTGGAGCTATTTGGAGCTAATCTAAGAGCTTTTGCTTTTAATATGCCAGGCAACATTTATCTTGTACTTCAGAAACATGCTATGATAACAATGTTTAAAGATATAAAGTACTCAAAACCAACTTGAAAATAGCAATTATGTACTGACAGTGTTTAGCTTTCCTGCTTTAATGTGTGTCGGATTTTATTTACCCAGGTTTGCCAACTCTGTTATGTTGTATTCATTGCTGGCCCAACACTGTTAAATTTCTAATTATATTCACACTTTTTGCTGTTATATTCTTCTGGTATAATTGATGTCATTGTTGCAGTGTGTATGGAAAAAATCATATAGCTTTGTTTATGTTTCACAGCTTGGTAGTCATAGTTATTGTAACTGCAGGGTAGGAACAATTCTCAGAAAGACTATTTTTAATTTTTTTTTAGGAAACATTATTGCATTGCTAACTCTTTAATTCTTACTCACATTTGCAAGATGTTGTAATTGAGAAGTGACCAGCACAGTGACTGATTATACATCTGAAGATAATCTAGGGCATGAAAACCACAGGATTCAAAAGGCATTCCTCTGTTGGCAAATAACAGGAAAATGCACAGGAAGTTTCTCCTGAAAAAGAGGAAGAACTTCGCAGTGCAGGTGACTGTGCACTGAATCCAGCCCCACTCCTGCAAGCGCCCGCTCTAAGTCTTCCCTTCTCTTTTGTGTCCTACCAATGTGCTCATTCAGAGTTTGATTAGGTAATCTCCCTCTTCATTGCCACATTTCCACACTGTTTATTATTTCAAATAGCCTGGTGATATTTTGGTAAAAAGACCAGTATGATGTAAGTCTGTTCTTAGAATAACAAATGGTTTTAGTTCCCTTTCTCTGAGAAAGCATTTTCTCTGCAGTATTTTTAAGTCACACAGGTCATGCAAAACTGCCATACTGGTCATGCATAACTTGTCACACTGAACTATTCAGTTAAAGCAAGATTTAAAAAAAAAAAACCCTGATAGAAGCAAACCTGATCTGTCATCTGCAATGAACATCTTCACTGAGTACGTTACAATCTTCCTCATTTTCCATTCAGTAAGAACCAATTATCACCAATCTACTGAGTTGGAAGTCACCTTATATGCTAAGGAGTCTTCTGATCCTCTGACTTGTAAACAGCTTTACTAATTTTTTAGCTTCATCCCTTGTGAAGTTACAAAGATGCTCTGTGCTGGCACTTCTAACTTCATATATGTATTATTATATTAATGAGAAAACATATTTGAAAAATAAAATAATGTAAATGATTCAGTAATATCTGTTTTGTTTTTTTCTTACAGGCTGAGATCTTTACTTACATAAATTTTCATAGCAGAATTGCAGAATTGCAGAATGGGCAAGGTTGGAAGGGACAACAGTGGCTTGTCAGGTCCAACCTCCCAGCTAAAGCAGAGTCATCCTAGGACATATACCACAGGATTGTGTCCAGATGGTTCTGGAATATCTCCAGGGAGGGAGATTCCACAACCTCTCTGGGCAATCTGTTCCAGTGCATGGTCACTGCACAGTAAAGTTCTTCCTCATGTTCGGGTGGATCAGTTCCTGCCCATTGCCTCTTGTGCTATTGCTGGGCAGTATCAGGGAGAGCCTGGCTCCATCCTCTCGACACCCTTACTTCAGGTACTGACAGACATTGATGAGATCCCCTCTCCAGCATTTCTTCTCAAGACTGAACAGGTCCAGTTCCCTCAGCCTATCCTCTAAGGGAGATGCTCCAGACCCTCAATCATCTTTGTCACCCTCCACTGCACCTGCTCCAGGAGCTCCATGCCTCTTTTTCACCAAGGAGCCCAAAACTGGGCACACCACTCCAGATGTGCCTCACTAGGGCTGAGTAGAGGGGCAGGATCACCTCCCCTGACCTGCTGGCAATGCTCTTCCTAATGCATCCCAGGACACCATTGGCCTTCTTTGCCACACAGACACTACTGGCTAATGGACAACCTGTTGTTCACCAGGAACCCCAGGTGTCCTCCACAAAGCTGCTTTACAGGTCAGGCCCAGCCTGTGCTGGTGCATGGGGTTGTTCTTCCCCAAGTGCAGGACCCTTCAGTTGTCTTTGATGAATTTCAGACGGCTCTTCTCTGTCCATCCCTCCAGCCTGTCAAGGTCCTTCTGCAGGGCTCACAGCACTCTGGGGTGTTGGCCAATCCCTGCTTTGTGCTGTCAGTGAATCTGCTGAGGAGGCATCTGCCCCTTCATCCAAGTCATTGATGAATAAATTAAACAATACTGGGCCCATTATGGAGCCTTGGAGGGCACCATTAGTGACAGGCCTCCAGCCAGGCTCCATGCCACTGATTATAACCCTTCAAGATCTGCTGTTCAGACAGTTCTCAGTACACCAAATACAAATAATATACAAATAAAAATAAAAATAAAAATTGAAAAATATAATGTCAAGCAATGAGAATCTCATTTGCTGGTTTTTGGGTTTTGGTTTGTTTTTTTTTTTGCTTTTGGTTTTGATTTGGTTTTCTTAATCTTGTGATTCAAAAGAGAAAACATGATCCTATGACCCACATGATAATTGTTTCAATGTAGAAAGTAATGAGCGGCAGAGCAGCAAAATACCATCTGCATAGAAAATTTCCATTAGTCTCTTATTTTTCCTAGACATCATTTGTTCTCATGTCTCCTATTGCTTTTTTAAGTTTGAAGCAGAAAGCTAGATATAGTTCTCCTAGTGTCCCCAGTGGCTGACAAAGAAAATCTTCCATAAGAATGTTCCTGAAAGTTTGTGAAGGCCTGACAAAAACAATTTACAAGTGGAGTGGAAGATCACTGGAAGAGTTCTTACCAAGGCAAAGAGAAAGTGCAAATAATATCTCTGCTTACCAATTACAAGTTTAACCAGACAACGTTTATCAAAAATACACTAAATTAAAACAGAAAACAGGCTTTCAGTCTTAAAATGTGTTTTAACTGAAACTAATCAGTCAAAATATTAAAAAAAAAATTAAAAGCTGTAAATTATTAGGGATTCAAGATTTTTTGCTTGATCTTCTCTCAGAAAAAAAGTTAATAATTAACCAATTTTTCTATTCACCTTAATGAAAACCATGTAACTCTTTCTAAATCATGGAAATACTTTATACAACAAATGCACATAACATGTTTCAGGTGATTTCAATAAAAAGTAGAGATTAAGCTTACAATTACCTGTTGAAGATATAATTTAGTAATTCTGGTCACACCCCATACACTGAATCAATTTTGTTCAGATAGGCAGTGCACACACACTTCAGGTAAAAGTTGAAGGAGAATAAAACTACTTCTTCAGATAAACTTTAAGCTTGCGTTTACTGCGAGGGGCATATTGCTTCATTTAACTGTCATGCTCCTTTTGTGACTCTGTCTTCTTTTCCTCTCCTGCTTTTTCTGTGGGTGCCTCTGCTATTGCTGTTCCCTGGGGCCATGAAGTATGTGAGAGTCAAAGCCTTTTTCTCAGGGGGAATAAACAACCCAATTTCAGTGCTAAGGAGAGAGTGGAAGTCTGTTGGAAAAGGCCACTAAACACTTTCAAATGCTACCAATTAATGTATTTGGTGGATTGTGTTAAGGAGTGTGGAATAAAAAAGCAAATCCCATTTTAGTTCAATAATGCAGGCTCAGTGGTCAAAGTGGCTTGTATAATAGTAAGCCAACAGTCGTTTGGAGATTGTGAAGTCTGTTTTCTTTTTTAGCTCAAAACTAACATGTTGTTTGTCCCGACTGTCAGCTCCCTGATGTTTTCAATCTAAAGCACTGTTACTAGGTCTTTCTGACTTTTTAATCTGCATTCCCAATATAACCTTCATCCTTATTACCAAAATCTTTATTTTTGTACATATATGAAATTCAGAATTATAAGCTGTATTTGATACTTCCTGCAATAATTGCATCTCGTCAAAGGTCAGAGATTGACTGTCATCTATATAAGATGCTGCTGAGGATGATATTACAGAATGTTTATCTGAATCATCTGTTTTTTTCATTGGGAACTTTTTATGAATATTTTGAAACTCTCTGGCAATCCTGAATAGTTGCAGTTGATTTCCTATAATAGCACTGAATTTAACCCCTGGAATTTTGCTTTTCTGTTTGCTTCTGCGGTAGTTAAGATATCCATCAGGTTTTTAATGATCAGAACCGTAGGTTAAAGAGCAAATGTTAGGATTTGAGGATTTATGCTTTGTTCTGTAAGCCCAAAACTTTTGAAATTGGTGTGTGGAGCTGTGAGTAAGCCAATTTGTGATGTTATTTCATTCTGCCTTTCTCCATAACAAATTGATTCACCTTTTTGGCCTTCAGTGTTGCTTGCATAACACCTGAATGGAGAATTGCAGGGATCCTTGTTTGTTTATTTGAAAATAAATTATTAAAATAATCCCTTTTAGAGCTATGGACAACCTTTGGATCTCTGTTTTCAGTCTCTGGTTGAACTGCCATTTGAAAGGACCCTGTCAACCATAAATCTGAATCCTCCCATGTGCTGTAAAACTTTGAAATATCTGGGCTGTATCAGTGCTTTTTCTCATCATTAGGTCAATGGAAATGCCAAGCTGTAGAAAAGAAGGAATTCAACCTTGTCTGAAAAGGACAAAGTAACAAAAGAAAGAACTGTTATGCAGTTTAAATTAACAGCTAAAACATTCTTTTACTTAGACTGCATAAACTACATCTTGATATAAAAGCTTGATGAAGTTATGTATTTTTACTGGCATCCTGCAACACTTCAGACATTATGAAACTTCAAGAAAATGAGACTGCACTCAGTCTGGCATCTAGGCACATCAATGGTCTAACCACAATCACATTTTTTGTAGGCATCATGGAACAGAAGAATTTTAAACAATGTTTTGGAGGCAAATAATGAAGTGGCATTGTGGGAACCTTTCCTACTCATCAAGAGGTAACAAGAAACAAAGTACAAAATCTTTTGTTTGGGGAAAAAAAAAAAGCTCTTGGCTAGTGAAGAAATGTTACAGTGAAAGAGGGTCCAGATTCTCAGGAGTGAGAGAAATGATATGCAATGTGGGGCTGAAAAAGAAAGATCTCAAAAGTGAACACAAATTACTTATGCAAGGTATGACAGACAACAGACAGTCAGAGAAATGACATGAAGAAGAATTTAAGGTTTTAAAGGAGTAATATCTAAACGAAAAAGGAACTGAACAGACCTCAGAAGCCCCAGTCCCCTTTGGGACTAGTTTCAATTTCCTGCAATGCCTAGGTCCTAGTGTGAGGAAAAAACAAAAATAAAGTCTGAGTTTTATCTATTCTTGATTTTCAAGCCAAGACTAGAAAAAGTCCTGAAGATCCTTCTCTGACTTCCTAGTCCATCTTTGGACAAGATATTTAACATTGATAACATCATGAGATCAGGCAGATTTACCCTAGGGATAAAGAGAGGGTTGAGATAGTGATGCGTCTTCCCAGGAGTCAGCCAGGAAGCATATGTATCCCACTGAGGTACTTATGGATCTCTCTTCCAAACCATGCCTTTGAGACCTGAAAGCTAAAACTTGGAAATGCTATTATCTTCAGGAGAATCTGAGTCTGTAATTTATCAAGTATTTTCCAAAAACTCTTAGTAAACTTCAATGATCACCAGTGGACCGTTCTACTTTTTTATAGTCAAGATGAATTAATGTTTCTGGAAGGTAGATTTATTGCTTGTTAATGTTGTAGATCATAGACCAAAAAAGCCATCAAGCAATAGATATATTTGCAGATTAATTAACGATGGTCTTTAAGGCTATCAAAAACATATCTGTCACATTTTTTATTCTAGAAGATTAATGTTCAATTATTCTAGAAATTTCTTGACAAGAATTCTCCATTGCCACAAACTTTTAAGTCAGTGAATACAAAGTTAATTCTGAATTGGTGCATTTGGTATAGGAAAGAAAAACAGAACATAGCTTTCATCACCCAGCAACTGAGAAATGGACATTGCTACTATTTACTAACAATAGTTTATAACCTGCTGTCAGGTACTCACAATATAAGCATTGGTGCAACATAACCTGCCCTTACTCCAAGTAGTTAAATTTTATATTGCTAAAGTGAAAGCAGTGTTTCTTACAGTGGTTAAGCTAAAAACAAGACAGGAAATGATCACCAAAGTGCAATGCACATTTATCAGGGACAACTGCAATACCTGCACCACACAGAGAAACAAATTGCTGGAGCAGTGGGATGTAGCCAGCGAAACTTACTTTTATTTAGATATGAATTCTTTCTCTCTTGATCCTATCACCAGAGTAGCTCTAACTCTACACATCCTACACTTCCTTCTGTCAGTCTACTAGACTCTTTCTAGCCTAAACTATATGGTAATTGGCCAATTGCATATCTGGTGGCTGAATTCTGACTACTTTTCCCTCAGGGGTTTCAGTTGTGTGTGACTCCTCAGCCCCTCCTCTCATTTTCATAGCCTTTAAAGCATACGTCATTTTAGACTCCACCTGTCTTCAAAGTATGACTAAAGGTGATCAGGTGTTTCAAAACCTGTTAGGAGAACAGAGGGATTGGTACATAGACTGAAAGACACACAAACCTAAAATTGCATTTCTGGGCACTAGCCCAAGAGAAGAGGCAAGCTGCACCAGGTCACTAACACTTCAAGAAGCTTCTAAGAAAACAAAATTACACAGTCATACTGCTCTATAGCACTCTTCTTAGCACTATATTCCAGTTTTATCACCGCATTTCTTGTGCTGCTTTTTGGCAAGAACACCCTCTCTAGGTGTGATGCTATCATGCTCTCACGAGTTTGGAAGCATTAACACCCGGTTCACTAACAGGTTTGTGCATGTATGTTCACACTCTTTATATCTACAGACCAAATGCCAGCCAAGTTATTTCCACCCAAATCACAAGTTCTATGTGTAGAAAGGGAAAACTAATAATGTTTATCCCCTGAAGAGGAGAGTAAAATTCGATTGTTGTTGCCTTAATGATGTCAGTCTAGGTGATGTTCAGGATAGCTTTGAAGCCAAATAAATTATTCTAATGGAATATAACTCTTTCACTAACTGACACATCCTATCACTGAAAGCATAAACCACTATATTGATTTTGATTAAGAGAATTTTGAGGGAAAACAAGAAAGCATAAGAAAAATATTCTCTTGCTTCTCATAATATCAAAATAATCATTAACTGATGTGTTCCAATCATTTACTGATTGTAGGAAGATCAGTAGGACATAGAAACAGTGCTAAAAGTTATAGGAATTGACTCTTTGCCACTTTTTCAGACATTATTCCCAGGAAGAAGATTTAGATTTAGACTTTATGTGCTTGTGTTTTGTAAGTAGAAGTTTTAATAGCTTTTTATATTGATGTTGACAGCTTTCTTTATAGAAATGGGGATTTTTTTCAGTGTAATCCTTCTCATCACAAAATCCCAGCCCAATGGGGAAACCAGACCAAAGCAAAACATCCTTTTAAATTTTTTTTTAAAATCTTCTAGTTTTAATTAAACTTTCTCATAGAAAGGTACCTCAGGTCAAGATGGATTTTAAAAACAAAAGTAGGCAGAACACATTTGAACAGAATAGAAGCTCCTAGAATAATGAAGTGTTGTAGTTAGGTCACTCCCATAGGAATAAGGAGATTAAGCTTTTAAATTACTCCTCTCTGGGAGTCACATCAAGGATTTGAATCTAGTTGTTTGTAGGTGAATGCCCTAGTCACTGAGCTATTAGCTGTGTTCCCTCTGTCCCTTATTCATGGAGATGTCCTTCTATGTGCATATAATTAAAGATGTATTGAGAAAAAAGGTACATTTCCATGCACTCATTTGTGTAAATTCAATTTTAAAAGCCCTAAGCCTAAATATTCACAGTTGGCTATGCATCGATGACTATTAACCCAGCAATTTTTGCCTATTTTATTATTACAAACTTCACTGAAAGCTCCATTATGCATTACTGCCAGGTCATTTTGCCACCAGAGATAATTGACTTCAAACAGTGAGGAAATTCTCATGAGGATGCCTGAAAAAGAGTGTCTAGTTCTGCTTTTGAAAACAATGCCAATATTCTGTATAACTTTGCATATGGGGATATATAAAGTGTATTTTAGTCTGCTTAGTGCTGAAAGGATTTACCATGAGACTATAGTCATCTAAAAATCAACCTCCCAGGTACTGACTTACTTCAGGTGTAAAAATATATGCAAACAAAATCATTGGAAAGTACTGATATACTAGAGTGATACATGAAATCAAATAGAAGTAACTAATTTAATATTTGACTAGATAACAGTTGATAATTTCATAGAAATCCCAAGAAATACTACTATCAATAAATACAGATAAAATAATTGCAAGGTAAATTTTATCACTGGTTAAGGGTTGTTTTGTATCTTAAAACAGGAGAGATTTCTTTTGCAATTAACAAAGGTTAAAAGTTTTAATTCAGTAGTCAAAACATTTTATTCCATCTAAAATGTCAAAATCTTTACGTCATATACACTTTTACAATTTTTTTCCACAGAAAGCCTTTAGCATTCCAAAAGCCTTCTCACTCTAGACAAAATGAAACTACCGAATATTATAGTGTTGGGCCTGCTGAAACCACAGGAATTCACCTTTTTAGGCAGATTTATCTATAAGCTGCTGCTTTTATTGTCACTATTAGAGTGATTATTTCCTCGATTCCTAGAAGAGATAAGCT
Source organism: Origma solitaria (assembly GCA_013397895.1). Taxonomy (NCBI): domain Eukaryota; kingdom Metazoa; phylum Chordata; class Aves; order Passeriformes; family Acanthizidae; genus Origma; species Origma solitaria. The sequence goes on from VZRL01005862.1 coordinate 765,386, forward strand.
AGCCATGAGCAGACTATGAAGGTGTAAGGCAGAGATAATGCATATTTATTTAGAATATTTGCATTTCATAAATAAGAATGTAGATATTAAAACACATTTTGAAGAACCTTAAAAAATGTTGACTATGTTCTGAATAGTCCCAATCATGCATATAATCCCCATTTGTCTGCACAAATCTGAAGAATTTTAGGGATGCTATAATTTCACCAAAGTGTTGCAAAAGTATATATCTAATATAATATATGTATTTTAATTTAGATGCCTTTACATTTGTAGAATATTTTGCTGTCACCTTACACCCTGGTATGATTCCCATTGTAATAAATTATTTTTTAAACCAGTTAAGGACAGGATAATTATGTCCAATTTTGGATGCCGTTCAAGTGTTCCATTAGTTTCCCAAGATGTCTCTATCAATTCCATAAATATGTTAATCTGCACCGTTGACATTAAATAAACTAGATGCTATTCAATTCAAAGCTTCTTCTTTCGGGTTTAAATTCCACTTTGCTCATTTGCAACAGATTTCCTCTTCTCTTTTGCAATTTATTTGCTATATTCATTTGTGCAAAGTTTGAATTTTTAACTTCATGTTTGCATGCAGCATGGTATTGCTGAGCTTGACATTATTGTTTACAACTGTAGAAAATATTTTGGAAAATATGCATCTCATCAATGGATCAGCATGTGACCATTTTCAGTGGGAATAATTCTCATTAAGCCAGTAAATTTTCGGTTTGAGTTTTTGCTGATTACTTTTTCCAGCCTCATCTTCCCCATCCCCGCCTTTTTCTTTTATGTTCTGCCATTTACTTGGAAGTTAGTGTGCCATATTTTAATTAAAAAGTTGATGGAAATCTTTTAAGATTGCCTCTAAAATTGTGATTCATTGTAAATGATAACTGTTGTCACACATATTCTTTGCCAATAGATTTCATATGGATTATTGTCACTTTGATACCCAGCTTCACAGTAATGCCCAAAAAATCTACAATGTGATTAGAAAAAAAAATTTAAAACACCTCTACAAAATAAATCTATGTTCTGGAGTATTTGTGTTTATTGGACAAAAGGTAAAAATTAGGAGTTGATATTACTGTTTCACTTTCTGTCAATCAGCACCTAAAGACATCAGTTAGAATTCAGGCACTGCTGTGCTAAGCCCTGCACGGAGACTTCACTTACGTGTTGTTCACCGCAGCTGGAAGCAATAGTGTATTTCTGTATGAATAGTGTATAAAAAGTGCAGTAGGTGTCCACTGCGCTGACACATGGATAAGTACAAATAAGCATATGGATAATATTTTGACTGGGAGTTTGATTTTTCTTTCACAGCAGCTTGCATGGCATTCTTTTTTGGATGTGTGACCAAAACAGTGTTGATAACACACCAGTGATTTAATCGTTGCTGATCAGTGCCCTACACACTATCAGGTCCTCCTCAGTTGCTCTCACTGCCCCACAGCAGTGACTGAAGGGAGGTGCCACAGCTTGGCATTGTCTTCAGCAATAAAATTCATGCAATGGAGGAAGGGGGAGCTTTGGAGTGATAGTATTTGTCTTCCCAAGCAACTGTTAAGTATAATGAAGCCCTGCTTTCCTAGAGATGGTTAAACATCTGCCTCCCAATGGTGAGTAGCAAATTAATTCCTTATTTTGCCTTGCTTGCGTGCTCAGATTTGCTTTACCTATTACACTGTCTTTATTTCATCACATGAATTTTCTCACTTTCGCACTTCCATGTCTCTCCCTCATTCCCACTGAAGAGAGGGAGCGAGTGGCTGTGTGGGGCTGAACTTGGGTTAACCCACAGCACAGTTACTCTCACAAACAAGGAAGAACTCTTTGGTAAGGCAGCCTTGGCTGCAGTGACTGTTAAGAGTCAGGGTTTCAGCATCCTGTGATGAGGGAGCAGGGGAAAACCACAGGATCACAGGACTGGACTGCAGGAGAGCAGACTTTGGTCACTTTAAAGATCTGCTTGAAAAAAGCCTTGTAGGGAAGAGGGACCCAAGAAAACTGGTTAATATTCAGGGGTCACCCCCAAGCTCAGGGCCAGTCCACCCCATCAATTAGGAAGTCAGGTATAAAATGGCAGGTGGTTTTCATGGAAGAGCAAGGAGCTCCCAGACAAACTGAAACACAAAAAGGAAGTATACAGAAGGTAAAATTGGGAACAAGTACCCTGGAAAGAGTACAGAGATGCTTCCTGAACATGTAGGGATGAAGTTTGCAAAGCCAAAGTCAAATTTAATTGAATCTGTCTGGTAAAGTGAAAGACAAGAAAGTATTCCATAATTGTATACCTGACAAAAGGAAGACTAGGGAAAATGTGGGCCCACTGCTGAATGGATAGGGAACCTTGTGACACAGGACTTGGTGGAGGCTGAGGTTCTGGATCCATTCTTTACCTCAGTCTTTACTAGCAAACCCCAGAGGCCTTGTGAAAATTCTGGAGCAAAAAGGACTGACCCATGGTGGAAGAGGATCAGGACAGGGACTAGTTAAACAAACTGGGCTTATATAAACCCATGGATCCCTGGTGGGACACACCACAAGTTCTGAGGGATCTGATTCATATAAATTACTGAGACTGATGTCTAAAAGCAGGCTACCTGAAACAGAGGCCAAGACAAATTAGGAGTCTAAAAAGTGAACAAATTTATTCAAGGCCTTCAAGGTACATTCGGGCAAGCAAAGTCCCCCTTGGGGACTACACCCAAAATGGACACTGGGTCATGAGCCCTTCACCTTTTATAAGTTCTGTCCCATTGGTATATTGGCCCCTAATTCTCCAATGACACCCTGAGGCAATGATGTTAGCCACCCCAGGCCCACCCCCCCTCAACTCACTGTTTACATATTTTTCAGCCCTAAGACAATGAAAATGTCCTTGAATCTCTATTCAGAGAGTTTTGTTTTGGCTAAAGATGATGGGAACAGAGGATTTTAGGACTTTGTAAGAAGCACAGAACTACACCAAGTTACCAATACATGAAGAGTAAAAAACCAGAAATTATTAAGGCACCAGGACCATTCTCAAGAATCTTTGAATGACTATGATGACTGGGAGAGCTGTCTGAGGACAGGAGGAAAGCAACTGTCACCCCTACCATCAAGAAGGATGAGAAGAACTACAGGCCAGTCAATCTCACCTCATTTCCTGGGAAGGTGGTACAGCAACTAATCCTGGGAAACTTTTCCGGACACATGCAGAACAAGAAAATCATTATGGGCTTATCAAGGGAAAGTCATACTTGACCAACCTGATAAACTCCTACAGTGAAAGGACTGGCCTGGAAAATGAGGAAGGAGCAGTGGATATTGCCTGCCTGAATTCACTGAGGCTTTGGACACTGTCTCCCATAAGATCCTCATAGAGAAAAGGATGAAGTGTGGGTTTGGTGAGTAAAGAGTACAGTGGTCTTAAACTGTCTGAACATGAGGCTTGGAGGGGTTTTTTCAGTGGCAAAAAAATCTCCTTAGAGGCCAATGACTTAGAGGACAAGGAAGACATTTTTCCTTCCTTCTTCCCTCCTGAAGTTACCCAGTAAATGTGGAAGGCATTTGATAATGGTCTAATTCAAATTGAAAATACAAAAATTATAATCGCAGGTGGTTAAGCACCTAGGCAAGAAGAAGGTAGCAAAAGCCATCTGAATGGGTGACAAACCTAAGATAAATTTTGGGGAAATGTCAGACATCTGTTGAGGAAAAGACATAATATTTCTTCTGAACTTCCACCAAAGTAAAAATGTGGGTATGCTTTTGTTACAGGCTTAGGCTACAGTCCAAGCTTACTCGTATTCATGATTCAGACATTTATAAATATAAATCTTTCTGGTCTGAATAATAAAAACCTATCGAGTGAATTAGGAGTTAAGGGAGAGATTGAAACACCAAATGCCTGAACTGGAACAAGAAGTGACCTAGTCTTAGAAAAATACATCATGTGTTTAACTGAATGTATGAGGAAAACTCAGCATAACTATGTGGGAGTTCGTCCTTTACAAAGTAATTTAAAATAATTTTGAACACAGAAAGGTTAATCAAGTTCAGTATCACCCTCTGTAATTTTATTCTGGCCCCTTTTAAATATTCAAATCAAATCTATAAAATCTACAAAATCCTGGCCTTCTTGTATTTGTATTTTTAAATCTGTTTGTCAATCTCTGCTCTTGAAGACAGACTAAAATGTCTATAATCATGTTATTCCTTATCAAAATGCAATGTACAACAAGCATACTCCAAACTCTCCAGTGGAGTTCTCAATGAGAGTCCCAGACTTACTATTACTCCTATCTTGTCTACCATCATGTCAGGTTAATTGGTTTTCTGTAATTTTCCGTGTGAAATAAAGAAATTTCATCATCAGCAAGTGTCCAAGATCTAGTTATTGCCTCTTCCTGATGCTTCTCAAAAATTCTGTATGTTGTTAAAAAGAAGCTGAGGTCTGTTATGCTGTTGTACCTTGACAGCATCTTTCCCATTAGCGTAATATTAGACAGCTACAGAGGGATTAGTACAATTGGAGATCATGGCAAACAGAAAAAATGAAAAGACAGTGTCATGTACAATAGAAAAAGAAATGTAATACCTGAAATAAGCCAGGGACAGGCACTCGGTAAGGTAACTGAGGGAATAAAACCAAATCCATTTTCAAAACTAATGACAACTGCTACACTGCTGTCACTCCTCGAGACATGGGACAGAGATAAAAGCTCACATGAAGATTGCTAATAGCCATATACCATTCTGTCAGTAAAATTGCTTAAAAAAACTTCATTGAAGTTAATTCATTCTCTGTCTTCTGCTCTTTCTCTCCATCAAAAACAAAAACATCCTGTTTATATTGACAAATTTTCTTGGCGTAAAATGCTTGGTCTTCGGATTGCTGAAGCCAGGATAAAAAAGGCAAAACATAAGTAGGATTATATTCTGATGAGATGAAATTATGAGTATATATAAAAGCATACACATAAATCATAATGATTTTATCATTTTCCAGGACTATATTGAATTCAGCAAGAGTTATGTCACATTTCCAGCTATTTCAAAAATAGAAAATCCTACCTCTATAATTTTAATTTTAATTTGTTTTATTAAAATGCAGAAGAAAATAGAATTTCTCTCCAAATTATCTGTGTACCCTTGACAAAATTTCAATGTATCATAAACAGTATCCTAGTTATATTTCACCATCAAATTGGGGAGAATAGAAAATGTCACCATTAGCAACCTCAAGTTCTTATTGCTTCACATATCATATGAATTACTAAAACACCAAAAAAAGCACCCTATTCTGAAAATAAAATAAATATATGTTTATTTGCAGAAAGATAGCGTACTGGACAGTCTCACTGCTCCAAATATTTCTGTCTTTCCAGGTAACAACCATCTTTTTTGTAGTGTTTGTTAGGTCACTTTTGTGAGTATTTACCAGCTTGCTTGCAGTAGACATTATTAATATGTAGTCAGCACAAGAGAAATAGTCTTTTCACCAGACCATGTTTCGGTTTTGTCCTTATAAATGTGGTGGTTATCCAACAACAAATGTGTGTGTTGTCTTCCAACCCAGTTTTGTGCTTCAATATAATTCGTCTGACAGCAGAGGCCTTATTTCATTATTATTCCTGTCTTTTTTCTTTTCAGCAGCACCCTTTTCATCTTGGATCTATTGCTAAAGTTTTCCCTGCATGAGATCAGCTTACGGCTGATGCTTACCACCTTAAATCTGATTGTGTGTACTTTTTAGGTGAAAAAGTAACTTAAATTGCAAATTCAAACAGATAGCAGATAATGTTGAGTATGTGTGTGGGTAAATGAACTATTGAACACTAGGAGAAACCTGTTACTTCCTACCTGCAACTAGTACAGGCTGCGCTCAAATTCTGATAAAACTTAAACAAAAGTGCCACATCCTGGATCCTCCAAGCAGTAGAGGAACATGAGATAAAATCAATAATTTGGAGGGTGATCACATGTTGGGCTTCTGCATATAGACTATTTAGACTTGGGAAACTGAGGGCTTCTGGCCTAAAATAATTCCTGGAAAGATGTAGTACTAGAAACAAAAATCAGTCTTGGAAAGAAGGTGGAGATTCTGACTGGAGGAAAGTTACCCAATATGACTTTTTGTGCAGCATTCCTAGACCAGGAGAAATGTGCAGGGAAGGGAAGTCCTACTGAGAGCACTGTTGGACCAAGAGTAAGATATAATTAAGTAGGGGAAAAGCTTTTATCCCCTTGGTTCTTAAATAAACCCCATCATACAAATCTACTGGAGGTTATCATTTACCCTTCCTCACTTGCAGCCAGGTCTTAATTAACGTCTGTCAGTCTGTGGGGTCTCTGTGTTTCTGTTATCTTGAGTCTGTGAGTACCTCACAAGGCTTAGGTTCCACTGCAGTGCTCACTGTTCTGTTGGTTCATACTTCGTGTGGCACTTATGTGGAACAGACCTACTTATTTGTGTATATGTGGCCTGATCTTTGGCTTCTTTTTTTGACTGTTCTCTCATTTCTTGAATGATTATTTTCCTCATGTTCTTCTAATGGTGACAGACTACCACTGAGCTTGAAACTTAGGGCGCAGGAAGACAATTTCCTCTTTGTCTTGTTTTGTGATCAATTCTCTTGGTTTCTTTGAGGTTTCCTCATTCAGAAAACAGATGCAGATAGGTGTCCCTTAATGAGGGTATTTGATTTTGTTTCCCTTTTCCAGAGATGACTCTTCTGGGCTGAGTTTCCTTTTGTGAGTACCCTGAAGTAAAAATATAATATGACATTGTTTATGCCTTTAAAAGCTCTTGCTATTGTCCTCAGTTTCCTCAGTGTAAGATAATACATCCTTAACATGTCCTTCTGTCACTTGTCTTGAATGGACACAGTTTCCTAGTTTAGGCAATTGCAGGGCAGAGGATTGAGTGTTTAAAGCATTCAGTCATAGTTACTACAAGTACTGGTTCCTCTTCTGGTCCACTTTTCAACTGAAGCGTTGTGAATATCTCGCAAAGTCCACAAGTGCATGAAGGTACCTGCATCCTCATCTTTAACAAAATATTTCTTCTGTCTTCTAATATTTTGTTTGGTTTGGGGGACTTTTTTTTTTGTTTTTGAGAAGAGAGGACATAGAGATGGCAAGGTAAAAAAGAATGTAAAAATAAAGTATCTTTTTACACAGGCATTTTAAGCAATTGTTGGAGTATGCTTTTACTTTATTTTTTATTTTATCCTTATGAAGGGTTAGTCCATTCACTTATTGTTATCTTTCTTTCAGTGCATCAGTAAACAAAAAAACTTCACTTTCTCATTTTTCCCCACAATGATAAATGCTTTTTTAAGACTCATTTCTTGGTGCCATGTCTTCCACATCTGCACAGGTTTCTTTAAATGTCAGTATAACATTCCCTGTGGTCTTAAGACTTTCATAATGCCTCTTCTCTCCATTTCAACATGTCTTGTTTTTGCTGCTGAATCACTTTTTATTTATGTTTTGCAGATATCTTTAAAGTACTTCCTGTCATCAGGTTTCTTATACCCTTGAGAAGACTAAAACTGTTAAAAGGATGCTCTTCAGAGATGTTGTCATTACAACCAGAATTGTAACTGTATGCACACAGATTGACTTCCTGACATTGGTTTCTAATTCTTTCCTTCTACAACCTTTCCTCTGTGGAATTTTCTTTATGATCTCTTACTGGCATAGAAAATCACATCTGTGGTATTATTACTTGCCCATACCTTGCTGTGCTGTCAGTTGTTCAGATTTTACCCTCCCTAGAAAGTAGGTTTAAGAAGCTATAATAACAAAGTGGGACTTGCCTCCTACTGCTGTGTACCTTGCTTGATCATTGATAATTATGCAAAGAGCACAGTTAAGAATATATATACTAAAACATCAGAAAACACCACATTACTGGGGTTCTAATATTTCTTTTTTTAAAATCCCTTAGAACCAGAGTAAATGACAGCCCAAAGGTCTAAGGCAGTGAGGGTTATATTATTCATGGTTTTGTGGAAGGCTTTAAGGTTGGTAAATGATTCCACAGAGAAAGAAGTGAAACAATAGCTGTAATTCTCAAGGGAAAATCTGAGATTTAGTGAAAACTAGGACACATATTCTGTCCTAGGAGCATATTAGAGCAACACTGTCTGATATATGGCTCATAAACTGCAGTTATATTACTGCTGTTCTTCAAGGAATCAGAAGTGCAAGAGTATTAACAGGAATTATATTTTTGTAAATAAACATAAATGAGATTAATACACTAGAACTCACTACCCATTTATTTAATCTAACAAAACCTGCTTCTCAAGTCCAGTTGCAGTAACTATTCCTCACCATGACAGTACTGAGAGCCATTTGCCACTGAAAGTTACCCTATAGCAGAGGTCAAGTACCAGCCAACAACATTTGTTTGGTTTTTTTCTGCAGTGACTATGTTTCATTAAAAAAAACAAAAAAGGAAATAGACTTCCTTTTGCAGAGAAAGTTGGAGCATTTAATGCTGATAAAACATGATAATTTATATTTTGTATTCAAGAGAGAAAAGTATGCATTATCTATGTAGAGAACTCATGAAGAAAGCGATCACTGGCCAATAGCTGTGTCATTCCTTCGTCCACTTTCTTAACATGAGGTATTTGTAGAGACTGTCCAAACAGATTTTCCTTTATGTTTGAAAAATAGATACATACATTACCAATGAAAGAACATTCAAGCTTGAAATGTGCATTAAATCAAACATCTAGTTGGCCTTCTAAGGTAATGTGGTGGTTCCTTGCCACAGCTCAGGTGAGACAAGTAATGTAATTATTGAATTTAACTCCATTACTGACAAAACAGTATAAAAAGATGCAGTCTTTCAGGTAGCAGAGGTAAGGAAGACTTCCAGGTTTCCAGTAAAGCACGCATGTTAAACATGAAGACTAATCCTATTTCATGTTATAATTGTACTGGGGCCACCTCAGTTAGTACATGCTCTTTTTTTACTTATTCAGTGGCTCTTGCTAGCTTCCTTGCCTGATGGCTTGGCTGGATCAGATTCTGAAGTATGGACTCCCATCCATTATCAGTCATAGTTTTTTTGATTGCACAGAGTATTCTGAGCTAGAAGGGTTTTACAAGGATCATTGAGTCCAACTCTTAAGTAAATGGCCTATATGAGGATCAAACGCACAACCTTAGCACTATTAGCACCATGCTCTGACCAATGGAGCTACTGCCATTAATGCCACTAATGAAAAATTAGTCATTAATGAAGTTTGGCAGAAGTAGGAACACCAATCTCTGCAATCTGTAGACAAAACTAGACCTATGAATGCAAGTTATTTCCCATGGATTCTGGACACATTAAGTTTGTAATTTCTGTGTATGTAATCCTTTTAGTTTTTATATAGACCCTGTACACCTAACTCAGTGCCAAACTCTGAAGTGCTCAGCAGCCATTTCTCTGGAATTTTTGGAAGCCTGTTTGGAAGTTTTATAGGTCAACAAGATATGCTGAAATTCTTACTCCCCAGAGCAAATTTCTAGACAGAAAAAATATATTTCACAATGTATTTGCAATTGTTACTCAGTAGTTGCTACAGCAATGCCCTCTCAGAGTACCAGCCCACCAGAGGCGAGCAATGACCTCTTGTACAGCCCTCTTCAAACCTTTAGAAACCTAAATTGAACACTCTCTTTTTACCAAGAGTATTTGAACTATTTTCATTCCTTCTCTCTAAATACTCTGGAATGACATGACAAGGATATAGGTAATAATAAGAAACACCTAAAGACCTAGGAAGCTTTTTGTAGTGGCTACTAAATTATAAAAGATGAGTCATTGGATGAAGGCTTTACATTTCAGATTATGTCTAAACTTGGGACCTGGATCACATCCAGACCTCTCAGCCTAGAGCCCACTTCCATCAAATCTCACTTTTATACATGCAAGAACAAAGTAGGTTTTAGCTTCCTCCACAGTTCATTGTCACAGACACCAGTTTTTAATATCAGCTGATACATCGCCAAAGGGAAAACAACAGAAGGAAAAGGGAAAAGTAACTGTGTGGACCACAGACATGATGCCTACCAGTAATCAAATTGATGTGACTGTTAAAAAACAGTTATGTTCTTAGTATGTGTCAGATAAATTTCAGGATGTGTTAGGTAAATTGCAGGTCACAATTCTAACCATCTGCAGGTAGAAACAACAAATTTAGACATAAGAAGTGTTACAGATAAAATGATAGGGCCCAGATGATTCCATTTTTGGAGAGCTCAAGAGCAGGTTTTGAAGGAGATAGTGTCATGGTAAGAGAATTAACACAGAAACAAGAAGGAATGTGGTCATATCAGGAAGATTGATGAGAAACAATTCTGACTGGCTTAAAAAGCACATCCGTATGTGCTATGCCACTTGTGGGTAACTGTATTACGCTGACTAAAGCCTTAAATAGAATTCACTAAATAGTTTTTAATTACTATATTATGTTTGAAGTCAACTCCAAAGTGGAACCAGTGACAGTTATGTTCCAGACAATACCTATATAGTTAGTCTGACATAACATTTAAGAGAATTCTAGCCCCAAATATACTTCAGCTCATTTTCACACTTTTGCACAGTCAGAATTGTAACATTGGCAGTCCTATATTGAACCAAAGATTTGAGAACTATAGTTACCAAATTCAAAAATAAAGTACCACCACTACCTTTCTTATTTAGATGACAGCAAAATACATAGTTAAATCATATGTCTAAATATATTATGCAGTGGACAGCAAGCGGCTGATTGCAAAGATCATACATCTAACTGGACAATAGAGTTGTCTATAAATAAAACTGTTATTTTATTCAACCTTAGTTTTGTTGCCCTTCCTCTTCTCTGACAGTGGCAGGAAGAAAGAAACAGAAAATATATTTTTTTAAAAAGACAGCTTGATGTTTTATATTTGTTTAGAAAGACTAACTGCTAATTTTGAAATTATTTCTATTTTTTATTTATTCATTCTGGAAATTTTCAATAAAACCCCGAAACTATATTTCAGGTTTATCTCATAACTTTTTCATTAATTTTCATTTTACTTTCTTATTGTTTATTTTATAATTAAAAACAGTGAATATGATGGCCATCATCATTAAAAAATTAGGAAAAATAACAGCAGAGAAGTGGAAAATAGGAGAGGAAAAAGGAGGCAGGGAGAGACAAATGAAAAATAACAGTCTGAAACAATGGACTATTTGTTCAAAAGAATAGTCTTGAAACACTGAGAAAATAAAGATTGGGTATTTTTTACTGAAATCCATTTGGGGTGTTTTGAAAAGTAAAAGCTCCCTTTGCAATCTCCTAAAATTGTTTTTTAAATAGAACCCCAAGAGTAATCAGGTGCCATTAATCAGTGCTTTCACTGTAAAACCAGGCATTATGACAAATGTAATGGAAGCGTATGTTTCACTTACACTTTTATGATCATAAGCATATTGGTCTTTTCCCTTCCCTTCCCTCTCCTTCCCTTCCTTATACCTCTCCTTTTCCCTTTCCTCTCCTTCTGCTTTTCCCTCTTCCTGTCTCTCTCCTTTTCTATTTCTGTTTCTCTTTCCATTTTCCCCAGCTGCCCAGATACAGATTTTGAGTATACTTTACATTTCATGTGTGTCAGTGGTCAGCTGGAATGGTGGGCCTGCAGTCTGCAGTCTCAGATAACAGATATTACCTCTATAACATCTTTATCAAACTTGAATGAAGATGGAATTTTTACCATCCCACTTTTAGATATCTACAATGTATCATTACTATTTAAGCTAATTTTAGGCTGTTTTTTACAATAGATTAAGAGAAAAAGACACTTGTGGAGCATAATTTACCTGATCCATTTTTAAAGCTCTACTTCTACAAGAAGATGAATCTATCCCAGAAGCATGTATGGCAGCATCTGCACTAAACTAACAAAGTCACAGGCTTGAACTCTGGCACATACAGACCTTTTTGAGTTTAGTCATCCTTTTGCGTGATCCAGAGGGGTGCCAGCCCATGTTCTCCCAAGCAAAATCCAGAGGTTCTCTATTCATTCAACAGAAGGGGTAAAGGATTGTCTAGAGAATAGGGAAAGGGATGAGCTTTCTGAAACTGAAAATTGTCCTCTGGTCTGCTGGTTCATTCTCATCCTATTTTATGTACTAATGCAAACACAGATCCAGAAAATTCCCTGTATTGTAAACTGCAATTCAAAATTTACAGTAAAACTTCAGCTGATGATCTGTTTTGGCAAACTGATTCAACTTGATATTTCATTTTACTGCTTCTACCTCAAAATTCTCAGAGAACTTACAGCGACAGCAAGCACTGTATCAGTATTAAGAGTCCTGTTATATACTCTGCTTTAGCGGGGTGCATACACACTTCTGGTACCAAATATGTGTATAAAACATTTCCAAAAAGTCACGCACAGTATCTTTGCTTAGCTTAAAAAATACAATAAAATGGAAATCTGACCAAGCTGATGAACCACTCCCAAGAGCAGAATACAACCATGATGGTATCCAAGCTTGATTACACTCATCTCCTATTTCCAAGCAGAATCACTATACATATGCAAACCAGTGGTCTTTACACTAAAAATCACAATTTTTGGCACGTTTTCAACCAGCAAGTTCCAGTGTTGGAATTATCTTCATGAAAAACCTGTGGGAATTACTTTTAAGCTGTATCAATATAAGGTATTAATCCAGCAACAGTCATGGTAGTGCCTTGGGTGAGTAGTGAGTCTCACCTGTAGTCATGTCACAAGTGTGTTGCTTTCTGAATAATAATCAACCATTTTTATTGCTCCAGTAGCCTGTGGGCAGTTAGTGTGGCTGCCTGAGCCAAGATGTCATGTCCTACTTTGTGTTACACTATTCACTACGTGTGCTGCTGTGGTTTAACGTGACAGGCAGCTGAACACCGCAGACACATTTGCTCACTCCCTCAGTGGGATGGGGGACAGAATTGGAAAAAAAGGGTAAAACTCTGGGGTTTATATAAAAATAGCTTAATAGGACAGAAAACGAAGGAAAAATAATAATAATGGTAAAAGAATATCGAAAACAAGTGATGCACAATACAATTGCTCACCACCTGCTGGCTGATGCCCAGCTGGTCCCCAAGCAGTGGACTACCAACCCCCCAGTCAATTCCTCCCAAGTTTTACTGTTCAGTGTGATGCCATATGGTATGGAATATCTTTTTGGCCAGTTTGGATCAGCTGTCCTGGCTGTATCCCCTGTCAGATTCTTGCCTCCAGCTTCTTGCTGGCAGAGCAGCATAAGAAACTGAAAACCAAAACATGGTCTTAAATCAAAAACACAGCATTATACCAACTGCTAGGAAGAAAAGTAGCTCTTATCCAGATGAAAACAGGACACATGCAGGCTGATTTTACACCCTGGACTATGCTGTCTCCCAACAATCCGGGTAGGACCATTACTCATCATGGCTGATACAGAGGAAATTGTGTTCCTGATTTCCACACCAAGATCTCATTGTAATTGCAGCTCAGATTGCTGCAATTATTTCATTTCATTAAAAGTCACACAGAACAAATCCTTCCTTGAGGTCATTCCTTTCTATACTGTTTTATCAGCTAAAGGAAAAGAAGAATGAAAGTCACTGAAAAAGAAGATGAAAAAAGATCTATTAGGTCATCTGCTCTTTCTCTCTGCCAGAGTGTGATTGCTCCTTATTGTTCACTTAAGCATGTTTTCCCAAGTGTAATTTAAAGTCATAGCAAAGAGTATTCCATCAATTTCCATAGGAAACAATTCCATAGACTAGTTAACTTGGTCAGGATGATTTTTCTTCTTCATGTAACATTTTATCACTCTTCATTTTATTCTGTTTCTCCTAATGATAAGCTCTTAAAATTATAGTGTGATTAAATAGCCTTTTACTATCCTTGATGTTTATGCTCTGCAAATATTTATAGATTAATACAGTCCTGGCAAATTTGTCTGCCAAGCACATACATTCAAACATTCTATTGTTTCAAAAACTCCAGAAATTTTACAACACATAGAAAAGGATACACTCAGAAATTCAATGAGTCAAGAATTTGCCCATAACGTAAACTTTTAAAAGAGGAACTTTAATCCTGTAATAAATATGAAGGTATTCAAGATACTTACAACAAAGTGAGATATTGAGAAATTTGATTGCATATATTGGAGAGCAATTCCATAGTGTCATGCCTGAGAGCACAACACAGCCTTTATTTATGAATCAGGTAAAAGAAATGGGTCCAGTAGAGAACGGGAAGTTGTGTAACAGTGCTCTAAAGCTGAAGGATTCATTTAATAGCTAAGGTTAACAGGATACCTGCATTTCAGTGCAAAGATATACACACTGGGGCTTTTTACGTGAAATAAAGAAGTATAAAGATTGCCTTCAGTCACAACTGGTGTCAACCAGCTTGCTTTCTGCAGCTGAAGTAATAGAGTCTGATTTTCTCAAGAGATTGTCCAAGTTTTCCATATAATCATTCCTAATACAGTAAAATAATTAGAAGTGAGATGGGAATGAGGCACATACGAGATTGTAAAACAGAAAATTAGCAGGCCTGCTGAACTGAGTATCAAAGAAAACTAACTTTTCTTGAAAATAACCAAATTTTATCAGAAAAAATTTCAGTGCAACAGGAAGCTAGCTTGTGTGCACATTTTGTTCTTTTTGAGAGGATACTGTCCAAATCAGATACTTTAAGATGAATATGTTTGATTCACATTTAGAATATGATATTGAAAATGTTAAGTCTTCCAATCTCAATATATTTAAACTTGGCAGGTACATCCTTAAAACTTTGAAAAAGAATCACTGAAGAATAACATTATGAAATCAATGGAATTGGGGAGGGGGTGGCACCTCCCTGCTTCATGAAAATTGTTCTGCCAGTGGGCTGTGTTTGGTGGGCCACTTCGGTATTGATCAGAAAACTACAGTTACATAATAGCTTGCACTAGACATTGGACAGTACTCAGGCTCTGTTTAAACTCAATTAATCTCACCTGAGTTACAACAGGATTGTTTCTTAGATTTTTAAAAATCCATTTTTCTTGATTTACATCAATTGTAAGTTACATGCAATGAAAAATATTGAGATATTAATATAGATTTTTTTAAGATAGAATAATGAACTCAGCTATTTAAAAACTGGAGAATTACATTGAGATGTAAATTCGTAAGATTTTAGGTAATTTTATTTTTTAGATAAAATGTTTCATTTTAAATGAGTGCATGTTTCATTTCTGTACTTACGAATTTCAAGAATACAGAATTTTCAACAATACTGAATTTGCAAGTATACTAAATGCAGGGAATCAGGACACAGGATATTTCTTTGTGTTATCAAAAAGGAAAAGTGTAAAAAAGCTAAATTATCATTTTGTAGTTCTGTTTATATTCCAAAGAAGAATGATCACAAAACTCCCAGATTTATTTTCCTGTAGGTACAAGAGGAAAAGAAACATATTGGGCACTAAGAGAAACAGCAAGAGAGGTCATCTGCTGTTCAGCAACACCATTACCAAAACTGAAATGGTCAGTGAAAAATACCTGATCTCTACTACTTCAGTCATCCATAACACAGAAAAAACACTGCTATTAGGGGGTTTCTGGGAATTTGGGCTAACATGTGACATATCCTATCAGACTCTGAGGAGAAAAAAACCTGCTTTATTTTGAAAGCAGCTGAATGTAAGCAGAAGTATGTGAGAAGAATGGGAAAACAAGTGAAAGAAGATGAAAATGATAACCAATAAGTGATTGAAACAAAGAGAATCTAGAGTCCAGTTTCAACAGACTTGAACAATTTTGTATTATACCAACCACAGACTGATCCCCATTACCACCTACTTGGAAATGTCTCATAATTGTGTCCTCCTGGCTTGTATTTCCTTTCTAACTTCAAATTTTAAGTTTTTAAATATTTGAAATTAGCTCACTACTTCTGGAAGTAATTAATATCATCCACTAAAGTTATTGAGACCACTCTTAAAGTAAATGCGGCCTCGAAACAAGGAACATTGCTACCATCCTCAAAAATAAAGAATTTCAGAACCTTTGGTAATTTTTTTCTCATTCTGGAGCTCTATCATTAATTGGTTTAGAAAGAATATGTGAACACACCTTTAAAAAGCCAGTTTTTAGATTGATAATAGATTATAGATTGATAATAATAACAACAGTATATTCTAAATTAACTATAATAGCATGTCAAGTATATGCTTAATTATCATAATTATTATTATTCATAATTATTTTGCTGTTATTAATGTAATTTTAATATACGGTATTTTTTCCTCAGTTTCTTTGCTAGCACAAGCATATAGAAGAATAACTTGGAAAATTATGTCTTAGATGAATGCACATGTGTGCATATAATTAAATTTCAGAGCTTGAAATCTGCCTTCTCTACGATACGTAGAAAGTAGACCCATTGCATCTCCAGAATCAAAATGCCAAATGTTGTCTGAAAAGCTTTCAAGTTCAGAAAAAAAAATCGAGATACTTAGCTTTCATGTCATATTAACATAGGCTATATAATATGGCCACCTGAAAAGAAATAAATGATGGCTTTCTTCCACTTCTAACATTTATTATTTTAACAAAATTTAGTGTGCTTTTGCAGCAATTATGTTTTTTTCCCAAATTGACTCACATGCTAATTAAGAAGATAACATAATTCTTGAAGGATGACCTTCAGATTTGTCTAATCTACGGAGCTGAAATAATCCTGTGTTTTCTGTTAGTGATTAAGCTAGTTGCATGAAACAAAGAAATAAGAAATATATTTATTGCTTTCTTCATGCTCCTCCTTTCTCACACTAGATAGTATGCTCAGTAATGATCACTTGTGTCAATAAAAAAAAAGACAAAATTTCATCTCCTTTTCCATCTACTTTGCTTCGGGCTAAAGTTTTTGGTTGCTCCGTGAGAAATACATTGTTTTGTGAAGGACTCATACACTACTGACAGCAAAAAGTAGCTGTGGGCCTGTTGTATGCAACACAAGGTACAAGTCTGCATTGAAACCTCCTTTGTTTTCTAGGCAAATAAAGTTCCCCTCCTCTAAGCACTGCTGTTGGATTGTCAGAAAACAACAATTAGCAGGCTTAGGATGCCAACAAAATAGGTGAGGCTTCTGCAACTGCTAAAGCTCAGAAAGCTTGGTATTATTGTTCATGTGATTATTATGTCCTCGTAGGGATGAAAAAAATATTTAAGTCATACGTGTAGGTCAGATGGCTGAACCCGCATGTGGTTTAATTGTATTAATAAAACATCAAAAGCTGAAACATTATGTGCTCAGTAGTCCCTGAGCCAGGAAGCCTATCTCATCTGGCTTGGTGTTATTCAGTCAGAAAGGTGAGAGGTTTGAAAAGAAGTTAGCATTAGATGGTACCCCTAAAACACAAGATTGTTTGTTTCCTGTGTCCATTTTATCTGAAGTTGTTCTGCCAAAACAAAATCCCATTTCACGCTCAAAGGATCAACAATTGTCCATTCTGATTAATGGATCTTGAGGCCTTTAAGCCTCTATTGTTCATTGTATGTGCTTGCGTAACGATTTTATGCTTTTTAAATTATTCTCTTGGCTAGCTGTTGACACCTCAGATTCTTCTATTGACTCTATTTTGCTGCATTTATTTAGAGTATTTATTTGCATATGAATGCTTCTGTCCAAACAGTTATTTAGAATGCCATAAATGTGTGTGGCATTTTGTCCGTTTGCAATAGAGATCTCTTTCTGATATCCTTGTTCACATATATAATTACCTTGCTACTCATGTCATCCAGTAGGAGCCATTCTGTCAAAGTTTATACATTCAAGCTCCTCAAATTTTAATTAAATACTTCCTATTCATTTCCCAAGCTGTACTAGGGCAACATATCACTGACCAAATAGGCTGGAGACAGAAAAAAATGAAAATCGTTTATATTTAAGACTGGATGGACTGTGTATCTGAGTTATGTGGCATTTCTTAATCAGAAATAATAGATAATTCCTTGAAAACATTAGTTCAGTGTTCTGTTACTGTCAAAAAGGACACAAATATTCTGAATATTTGCAAATTTGAACGTAACAGAAAAGATCATTATACTATTTTACAAACCATGCTAGGCCTACACCTAGACCACTGCATACAGTGACGATCATTTATCTCAGAAAAGCTGTGGTAGAACAGGAAATGTGGGGAGGTGCAAGAAGGATATTGAAATGTATTGAATTGTTCCTGAACTAAGTAGATTAGAATTCATCAGTATTGGAAGTAGAAAAGTGAAAGATGTGAAAGAAATTGTTAAGGAATCTTTCGTGTCTGACCATTCATGAGCCATTCTGGCAGTCAATCCCACCACAGAGACTCTCCTTTCGGGGTGCAGTGTTACAGGGACCTTATTTACTTTGGAAGGCAGGAAATATCCACTTCTTAAAGATCTGATACTAGGCAGAAATGGTTTTAAAGAGTGAATAAGAAATTAGCAGTTTAATTTTTCTCTCTTAATGCCTCCTGAAAGATTTCATTAATCTAAGAAGTTGACAGCATAATTGTTATTCTAAAACAATTGCATTCAGATAATATTCACAAGGTGTTTTCTTTCGGTGTTGGGCTGGTTTTCGTTTTGCTTTTGGTATGTGTTTCTAGAGCACATGGGGAGCTGTCACTTAAACTTTGGTAATGAAGCGAGTGGCATTTAGAAAAATAATAAAATAGCATTTTTCATCATGAAAGGATTAATAGAAAAAAATAACAGGAAGAAAACTCTGGTAAAATCTGTTTGAAATATGCAGAAGTACAATATCTATAATTGCTTGCAGAGCCTCCCTTTATTCATATGACTCAAAGCCTTTGAAGTGATAGGTATTTTGGTGAGACTGTGCTCTGCAGCACTTGCTGCTTGCTTTCCCCATGGGTCTTTTTAAGCAACTACAGATTTGAAATATCCATGGTCCACTGTGGCAATGTCAGAAAATGTAGCAGTTTGAAACAGTGGCCAGAACTTTTATCCTGTTCTTGCCTTAGACATAAGCCAATGACATGACCTTGAAATAATTTAAACTTTTTCTTTAGTACTGTTTGTGTATTTTTATAGTAAGTCTTTGGACTTTCACTATGGGTCTAAGAAACATTTAGGTGAAATGATTCAGTGTTGAATCTTCCTGGCATTGTAGAATAAACTAACGAAGATGGAGTCTGGGAGTTAGTGACATGTAAGTCAAATATTGTCATTAAAATGACAATAGAGTGATGAAATAGAGATGTGTATTGTTAGTCTGTGATGCTGAAAACATCTGAAAAAAAGGTTTGAATTAATTGTTTAAAACAAAAGGGAAAATCTCAGATAAAATCATCTGGTCAAACATCACAAAAGCAAATCTCTGGTAATTTGTATGGTTATTTTCAGCAATTTGTGTAAAGAAAATATTCTTCTATTTGGAAGGTACTAACCTGAGATATTGAATAGGATGTGGAGACAGGCTAATAAATCTTTATTGTGTGGGCTGGGTTTGGTTTGTTGTTGAAGCTTTTTTTAATGACCAGCAAGAAAGGACATTAGTGACTATTTTTTTTTAAACCTGAGGTATAACAAGGTTTTAGAGCTGACAGGTCTGATATGCATCTCCTTTTTTGCTCAGAGAATAGCAGAAATTGCTGCAATGTTTGTCCACGCCCTCAAAGACTGTGTTCCAGTTTTTGCTGCAGAAATCCCTTCTAATGTCAGGTCAGTTCAGACTCAATGCTTATTCAAACCTTTCTCGGTGCTTGGTCCCTAGACTACCAACCAGGATGTCAATTAGTGACAATTGTTCCAAAGAGGCAACTTCTTGTCCCCCAGCACCAGCCTGGAAATAAGGTAAAGAAACCTTGAAAGGGATCAGTTATCCTGTACATAGCCACTTTCCGCTTAATGTTGATTTCTGCTGTCAAGAACAAAGTAGGTGGCAGTTTGTTCTTACTGGCAGCAGGCATAAACTATCAACTGCTTGCTTTGTGGAGGGAAAAAGAAAAAAAAAAAACAGTTTTAAAGGTAAAGCAGCCACGAGGCCATGAGCAGGATGACAGATCGTCTTGGAGGCTTTATTTTATTTTCAGTACCCTGTTAGTGAACAGTACAACTCTCAGATTCATTCATTACTTTCATAATGGCAGTATCCACACCAAATTTGATTATTGGCCTTAAACAAAGGTTTGTCCTTGAAAGTATTTCCTCTTCTCTTTGATTGAAAAGTGTTTCTACATTAATGACTCTTAGTTCCATTTTCACCTTAGATTTCTGCTATGGAAACAAGCTGAGTATATCACTGTATTAAGCTTCTTAGAGATTATCAACACTTTCAGAGACAAAAAAAAAGGAGGGAATAAAAAGGCAGCAGGGCATCTTAAGTTCTGGCAAGGCAAAGGGATTGCATTTTATGTAAAAAAATCAGAAACTATAAAAGCAGGAAAAGAGATAAATGCTACGTACTCCAGTCTTTATGGAGACTACCTGACACCTGTATTTGCTCATGGAGGGATTGCCAATTTCTTAGAGCAGCAAAGGAACCAGACTCTGGGTGCTGGATTGGGTTTCCAAGGGCAATCCAAGACCCTGGTCTGACTTACTACATGTGATTTGAGGAATGGAGAGATGCCAAAATAAGAAAATCATGAGTTTGGGACTGGTGGTTTTATACAGATGGTCTACAAGAAGCAATATGACTGTAATGGGTATAGTAAAAAATGGTAGCCAGGAATAAGGTTTCATCATTTAAGAGAAAAAGAACAAGCACCACATTGTCAAAGGATATTTTCAGGATATTGAATGTAGTGAAGCTCAAACTGATTGCAAGTATTTGTTTCTGTGACACACTAAACACAGTGCAAATTTGATATATTTTGGCAGAAAGCAAAGGTGATATAGACCCAAAGCCACTTCGCCCACCTCTGTTGCCATGTGTGCTTCCCTTGCTGCATACAGAGAGGAGGACTGCATGGTTTCTGCAGTCATTTCAGCTGCATCTAGACAGGACTGATAGTAAATATTCAGGGAAAGACTAGACCTTTGGCTGGATGAGGAGAGCAATTTGCAGTGATGATAGACCTCACAAATTTAACCTTACACTGGCAGATTTGTAGCACATCTATTAAACATGCTGTGGGGTGTGGGGCTGATTTTGTTGTTCACTTTTTTTGAAGTACTGGCACTATCTTTTGTCAGAGTGAGGAGACTAATTCAGATCTACTGTTTTGAATTTGCATGGCAATTGTGGCAGGTTCTTAAGTCAATTGCTAACAGAAACATAGTAAAGGATATTATTCATTTACATCAGACTAAGTGTAACAAAAAGGGCTAATGATAGCTATGAACTAGCTTCCAAAAATGATACTTCCCCCAGTACTGTAATGTCACATAAATTGTTTTACCTCTGTGTATTCTACAGTCCTCACAGTCATAAGATGCTTTCTCAATCTTTTTGGATAATTTTTCATCTGGTCAGAATCATAGAATCATAGAATGACTTGGTTGACAAGAACCTTAAAGATCATCTAGTTCCAACTCCCCTGACATGGGCAGGGAACTTTCCACTAGATCGTGTTCCTTAGAGCTCCATCCAACCTGGCCTTGAACACATCCAGGGATGGGGCATGCACGACTTCTCTTGACAACCTGTGCCAGTGCTTCCCCACCCTCACAGTAAAGAATTTCTTCCTAATACCTAATCTAAACTGACCATCTTTCAGTTTGGAGCCATTCACTATTGTCCTATCTCCACATGGCCTTATAAAAAAAGCCCTCTTTTAGGTTGCCTTTAGGTACAGAAAGGCTGCTCTAAGGTATCCCCAGAGCTTTCTCTTCTCCAGGCTGAACAACTCCAACTCTCTCTGATTTAGAAACAAGGATTTTATGTGGAACGTGTCAAATGCTTTGCACAAATCCA
Organism: Origma solitaria; assembly: GCA_013397895.1. Classification (NCBI taxonomy): domain Eukaryota; kingdom Metazoa; phylum Chordata; class Aves; order Passeriformes; family Acanthizidae; genus Origma; species Origma solitaria. The sequence continues at coordinate 787,328 of VZRL01005862.1, forward strand.
GGTAGATGACATCACTTGCTCTTCCCTCTTCCACCAGCACTGCAACCCCATCATAGAAGGCCAATATGTCTGTCAGGCACAATTTGCTTTTAGTGAAGCCATTTTAGCTGTCACCAATCACCTCCTTATTTTTTACATGCCTTAGAATAAATTCCAGCAGGATTTGTTCCATGATCTGGCTGGGCACAGAGGTGAGCCTGTAGTTCCCTGAGGCTTTTATTTTCTCTCTGTAGGAAGTTATGGGCGTTATGTTTCCCTTTTTTCATTCAGTTCAGAAGTGGGAACTTCACTGCTACAACTTCTGAAATTTGATGGATAGTGGCATAGCCACTGCACCCAGCAGCTCCCACGGAATCTGCAGATGCATCTCATCAGGTTCCAAGGCCTTGTGCACTATTAGGTTCATTAGGTGGGCTCCTCACTGCCCTAAGAACCTTGAACTGCAGCATTTTGTGTTCACTGCATCCAAAGCTGCCCTTGAGCTTCACATTGCTCACCAGCCCCTCCTTGCTGGTGAGAGCGAGGTCCAGCATGGCACCTCTCCTTGCTGGCTCCTCTATCCCTTGGAGAAGGAAGTTACCATTCATGTATTACAGGAACCTTCTGGATTGCTCATGCCCTGCTGTGTTTTCCTTCTCTCCCAGATATCCAGGTGGTTGACAGCCCCCAAGAGGCTCTGGGCTCTGCGCATGAGACTGCTCCCATCTGTCTCTGAAGGTCCTCATCTACTTGGTCATCCTGGTTGGGTGGTCTTGTAGCAGACCCCACTATAATAACATCTGTCCCTGCTTGTGGTGGGTCAGTCCCAAGTTTCTGCCCTTTCCCAAGCCAGCTCTGCCTCCTTGGATGGAGCTATCCCTATGCAGCAGGGCTCAGAGGTGTGAGAACTACCCTGGGGGCTGGTGAGGGGGGTGGCCAGGGCCTTGGCCCCGCTCCTTTCTCTAGAAAGTTCTTGGCAGTTATTACCCCTATTGGTTTATTTGTATTGTCCCCTCCTTTGTTCATCCCTGGTTGGTCCCCAAACCTTGTATCCCCCCCTTCTCCCCTCTTTCCATTGGTTGGCTATGCGGGTACTTAATGCCGCGCACAGGACACTCGAGTCGGACTTTGGCTCTGAGGCAATTCCCCCCTGGATCCCCATACCCCAGTTCTCCAGTAAAGGAGTTGAAAGAGCGTGTCCTCTCCCGGCCTTTTATCTCCTCGCGCCCCTCTCTCCATCAGCTCTCTGAGCATGACCAGCTCACCCGGGACAGCGCTGCCTCCGGGGTGAAACATCTGCCTTTGCAGCGCAGCATGGCCAAGCGCTCACGCCTGGAGTGAGGGCGCCCAGCGGAGTGGGACGCACGCCGCAAAAGACAACACCTGCTCTACATTTAATCACCACTCACGCTCTCAGTGGGCTCCTTATCCATCCCCAGACAAAATTCTGTGCATTCCAGCTGCTCATAGACATAGAGGGTGACGCTCCCTCTTCATCTGCCTTGCTTGCCCATCCTAAAAATCCTGTATCCTTCCATTCCAACACTTCAGTCATAGGAGCCATCCCACCAGGTCTCCATGATTCCAATAACATCATAGCTCTGTAGGCATGTGCACATCCATAATTCCTCTTGTTTATTCCCCATGCTGTGTGCCTTTGCATAGAGGCATTTGAGCTGGAGCACCAGTGAAGCTGCCCTACTGGCTGAGTGGCTGGAATTCCTTTGTGCTGCTCTTCAGGTGCTCTCCTGATGACCTGCAAACATTCTTCAGGTTTTGAACATCTCATTCTGGCACTGACATCAAATTGGTTGGAATGAGATGGATTGAGGCTCCCTTTCCCCAGCAATTTTAATTTAAAATCCTCTTCACCAGCCTGGCAACGCTATGACCAAAGATTCCCTCCCTCTTGTCTGACAGATGTGCCCCATCTGCCCCCAGCAGTACAGGTTTCTCAAAGCAAGCCCCATGGTCTAAGTAGCTGAACCCCTGGATGTTGCAACAGTCTGGTAAATGTTTTGATTAACCAGATTTGACTGGACCTTTCAAAAACATTCTTTGTGATCAGAAGGATTGATGAAAAGTCTACCTGTGCTTCAGAGTCCCTTACTGCCCCTGCCAGGGTGCTGTAATCCTTGCTACTCCTCAGACTGCTCCCAGCTGTATCGCTGGCACTCACAAGAAAGAACAGCAGCAGATAACAGACAGTGGGCTATGTGAGGTTTGGCAATCTGTTGGTGACATCCTTGATACGAGTCCCCAGTGAGCAGCTCACCTGTAGAGAGTGTGTCAGGGCAGAAAGTCAGTGCCTGGTACCACGCGTACTGCTATCACGTGTAGTCCTTACTCATTTGTGCTGGTTGGCAGTTTCATGGAGAAGAGATGGGGCTGCCTCACTCAGCCCCAGCAGCTCTCCTCATGACACACATCTTCCCTCTTCACTTTGCAAAGCAGTGAAGCAATGGTACCTCAGGCTTTCAGGGAAGTCTCTTTCTCCTGCAGGTCCTTGCCATTGTAAGTCTTGATTCTACTGAATTACTGGCCCCCCTCCCTTCTGTGTGTGCCACAGGGGGAATTTTTGACTGTTTTGCTGTGGACTGTGGTTCCACTGCAGATTGTGCTTGCAACCAGCTATTCAATCTTTCATAGCCTCCCAGATATTACACAGCCTTCTCACCAGCTCCTGCAGCTCAGCCACTTGTTGCAGAAGGCCCTTTACCTGGGTACACCTTCCGCAGGTATGTCTGCTGCCAGGAGAAAGGTCTGTGCCCGTCCTGCCATCTGAGGTCTGCACTGGAGCCTCTCCCTGCAGCAGCTCCATCTGGGTGGAGGATTTGGCCACTGTTGGGGTAGATAGCACAGATTCCCCAGCTGGAGCTGCAGACTTTGCTCCCAGAGGAGTGCCCACCCTTCTGCCTTGAGGGTCAGGTAGGATGAGCACCCTTGAACTTGTGCAGATGGTCACAAAATTGAGTCCAGCTAGTGGATCATGTGGGCTTCAAGTCTCTCCACTCAGTCAGTGAAACGCCCAAATTTCAGAGCAGTGCCCTCCCACAGGAGCTGCCATGCCAAATGGCTGAGTCCACAACCTATTAGCCTGCTCTTGTGATGTCAATCCTGGCCCCTCAAGCTCCCTGGCGCTTCCTTTATGGGAGGGAGGGTGGTCACTGTTACTCCTGGCACTGCACACATCCTCCTCATCCTCTCTCATGCAAGCCTCTGGCTCCTGGCAGGTCTCAGCACTCCTCTGAATTTTCCCTGACTCGGGAAGCCCTCCCTGTACACCATGATCCCCTGCTTTTCTGCAGAACGTGCCTGGACTAGAGCTGATTTCTTCAGCAAGAGACATTAGCATGGTGCTCTACAAATTAATGTATTCTGAAATAGTCGGTCTGTTTCCAAAGGTAGATAGACTTAACTGAAGTTATTTAATTCAATGATCTTTACCATTATTTAAATCAATGAGCGAGAAACCTTATTTGAATACTTATTTTTACATTTCTACTGCTTTAGTTATTTGCCAAAATTTGATTATTGATTGTTTGCAACTATTAAGACATACTGTCTTTCAATTTAGCACAATAAAACAAAAGCAGTACTATGCTTTCCTAAACACGTGACATACTATTCCTATATACTATTTAGTCAGTTTTATAGTTTTATATACAGTTGTATCAATTATTCATTTCTATTGTGCTATGTTAAATAGTGGTAAACATAATTTCTTCTTTAACAGATTTTTCATTTATAATCTATGTCAAAAGGCTTCTAATGGATTCCACAATACAATTTAAGTGCAGAAAATCAGCATCTTTAAATTGTTTTTATTAGATAAATGAAAGAACACCAAGCTGCTGGAGACATAAGAAAAAAATGTTTTCAACTTATATTATCTATGAAAGGCATCCATAATATCTCTAGTTCAGTATTAAGTGCCTCTTGTCCTTCAGTTTTCTGGAATAAGCAGATCTCACCTTCCAGAAATCATTCTTTTTTGTAAAGCAAATAAACTGCAATAAAGGAAATCTAAAGCTGCATCTGCAGAATAAGTAGGCTGTCAAAAGGATTGTTTATAACTTCAGAAGCTCAGTTCTTACAAAACTGCCTGACCTGGAGGCAAGTTATCCAAAGAGGTGGTGAAAAATTATCCTTCTGGGTTTTCAATACTCAGCTGGAGAGGTCCTGAGCAGCCTGAGATCTCAAAATGTTCCATCCAAGTTAAGTTCTGGGTAATTCTTGGATTCCATGGTTCTACTTTAGCAATTTGAATTATAAAATCAAAGAGTAAATTGCAAGTGCTACTTTTTTATTTACCTTAAATTTTTCTATAGGTGACAATAATAAAATAGCTATTTTTAAAATTTAATTTAGCATATCTTCAGGTAATTGACTTTGAGAAGAAAAAATTACAGTCACATATCCATTTCTTCCATTTTTTCCCTTTGAATTAAAGTTAAATATATTCACCTACTGCCTTTTTTTTTTTTTCCCCGATAGATAGCTTCCAGTTAAAAATCATGAATGACAGAGGAAGAAAATAGATTGGTTTAAATTGCAAAAATGGACTTGGGAGGGCTGCCAGTTGTGAATTAACATTCTTGATCCAGAATGATTGAGAGGTATTAACTGGCTTGTCAGATATTTCCTTTGAATATAATTTTGTATAATGGACAAAGTCTGTGATATATAGATAATGAGCTACAAAAAGAAATATTTAGATTATCTGATGAAATGGTAATAAAATAATCATTACTGTCTGTCACGTACAGTGATTTTAGAGCAGGGCCATGTTGCTCTGTGTGTTTTCAGATTGTCTGTGCAGGGCAAACATTATACTTAAAGACAATTGCAACACTGCAGCAGTTAGAAGAATGCATAGGAATTGATATAGTCGAGCATTTTTGGATTCTCCATTACACACAGTCTTTAATGATGATGAGATAGATTGCCAAAGATATGCCATAAACCATCCAGAAGATAGAGGTTTTATCCAGCTAGGAGTTAATGAAATTCTATGACCTCTGCTATGCGAGAGGTCGCCAGACTAGACTAGTATATCTCTGTTTGAGTCTGTGCTTTGCTGCTATCAGTTAAAAGCATTTTGAGCCTTGTCAACCAGAAAGATGCTTGAGAGCAATGGTAAGGGAGAAGGTTTAGTGTCTCACAGTTCAGAGCACATCACCAGTTGCAAAAACAAAAGGTTGCATTGAATGTCTGTTTCTGTTGAGGACAATAAAATTTTGCCTTTGTCTTTAGGGGACCAGGATTTAAACTAATTAATTTCTTGAAGGTAGTGAAGTTATATGACTTCACAGGAAATGTGCACTTGCTAATTAGTTTCTGCATTCGTGTGCAAAATGGTATGTTATACCGTTATGTTCAACACAATGGTGTGCTAAATTTCATCTCTTAAATCTTTACATTATATATGATCAAAGCTGCTCCACATCTACTTATTTCAATATATAAGCACTTTTTCAATGCAGACACTGCTTTCTGATGAAAAACAGAAACAAAGAAATTCACTACAAAATTTTTCTTTACTAAGACAGCAGTAGAGTGTTTAAAAAGAGGTTTAGAGGTACTGCCAGTGCAGTTATATATGTTCACATAAGCATGAGAATTCAGAAAATGCCAGTTACATCACTTGTACTTATTAAAATGTGAGTGTAATAGCATCTGAATGCATTGTAGGCTGCATTCAATAGAGGGTTCCCCTTAACCTATTTATCTCTGAACCTGCTCTTTGTGCAGATTATCAACATTTCCCCAATAAACAGAATTTCTCTCTAACATTTCTGTATGCTTAAAACCTAGGAGGAGATCAATTAAACCAAAATGGAGAAAATCTTTAAGGAATATGAAAATGTTCTTAATGTTATTAAAATCTTTTCTTCTTTCGGCACCAAATCTCTCTTCTTCAAAGAGCTCCTCACCATTCCTAGAGACAACAGCCACATTTCCTAGTAGAGAACATTCTCTGAATAAATGCCATCAAGCTTTAAAATTTGCTTTTCATTCAGACCATGAAGGGCAAACAAAGAGCTTGTGAGACTGCCCAAGCAAGCAGAAAGAGTCTGCCTTCTAATAGTGCAAATCTTTTTTAAACAGCTCACTGCAGTCCTATTTCATAAAGTCCACAGCAGACTGCTCTGCATTTATAAGTTTCAAGTCTTCAGTGGTGACCTAGGCAGTGTTAAATTTGCTTCATTCACTCTCAGTCCAATGCTTCAAAATTCCTATTAGTTCTTTGTAGGTAGTACAAAGTCTGCCACAATATGGAGTCAAGAAGTAACAGCTCTTTTCCCTGTGTCCTCAGTGTAGGGATGGTTTCCTGAAAGGTAAAAATCAACAGATGGATCTATGTGGAGAAGTAAAAAAATAATTCAAGGTAGATTGTTATTTGGCATGGTTTGAAGTTAGATACCTTAATCAGAATCAAACAAAAAAAAGTTCCAATTTTAAACTGACATTTATCTATTAGATTGAACTGTTTGCAAAGAAAATTTATGTGCCAAGGTTATAAAGATTACAAAAGACACTATTTAATTATCCCTCGGTTGAACAAAGAAGTCCAGAAAGAGCATGATGTGGGACTAATGGACCAGCAAAAATGCAAAGTGCCATTCAGCACTAAAGTAATTGGGCAGAACACAGAAAGAGACCAGGATAAATGATTACTTCATTAATTTTAAAATTAAAGGGCAAGATAAGGTGGTCACTATCATAGAGAGTTATTAAGGTAAAACTGGCTAATCAGCACAATTTAAATGTAAAGAAGTCATCCAATGCCTACCAATTTCAGAAGAGCGTGAAATAAAGCAATTTGATGTAGCTTTATCAATCAAACCATACAGACATGTGGTTTAGTTTAAGAGTTTTCTAATTTATTGTAGCCTTTGTTTAATACAGTGAGCACTGGAAACTGAGGATGGATCTCTCTCAAAATGTTTAGATTGGGACAGGCATATACAACACCTTCCAAATTTCAAAGCTCTTCAGGAGATTCCATATTCCTTGCATCCACAATGCTTCTGTGAATCCTGTCACCATCTTTTCAACGCAAATTCAGTCCTCCTACCTGGCTTACTGGCAAAGTTTTTAGTCTGTTCTTTATAACAGAGGTTTTTATTTTGCTTCTGAGATGCCTTTCCCCATTTCTGTTGCATTGACTCCCCTGATGCCACAAGTCAGAAACAGTGCCTTTTCACTCTTCCTCTGTAAACTCACATTTTAAATATAAGACATTTTATTTTTGATCCCTACAGGTTTCTCTGTGAAATCCATGAGAACATTCTTTAATACAAAATAAAAATTACAAAAAGAAAACATGCAAAAGTTCAAATAGCCTTGAACCTTCTTCAGAAATACAGTCTTACCACAGGATATTTGAGTAAGTAGCTTAAATGGTATCAAATCCTAGAATGCCTTCTCTATCTCTTTCAGTCCATCAGCAATATTCATTTGCTTACTCTAGAAGTAGTTAATATGCCTTAAATCCAATTTAGCATGCCTGACTAGCAGACTGTAACTCTTCATTTATTTATATTATATCCTGGTATTGCCATGGAAATGTAATGTCTCCTGAGAGTAAAAGCCTTAGGCCTTGTGTATTATATGCTTAATCTGTTATCAACACATCATTTTGTTTCCCCTTATAGCTATAAGTGAATTCTGGGACAATATTATGTTAATACTTTCTACTGACAGACAAGATAGTATATAATGAAAACAGGGTTTTCCAATTTATAAAATGATACACTTAAACAATAAAGTTTAAATGAAAAAAAAAATTAAGCGTCTAAACCTGAAAACATTCTTTTTCTAGGCTACCTGCCAAATGAAATTTTATGAGGAAGGTTGGATAGGTGTTGACTTAAAAGAACACAGATGGAATAAAAGTTGTGACAGCATTTCTCTCTTCTTATGCCATCAAATTTTAACAAAAAAAAATTCTACAGATAGAACACTGAAAAAAAAACCCAAACAAAAAAAGCGAGTTCACATTCTCTTGCTCATGTATTAGTCTTATTTTTTAAACTACGTTTCAACTGTGGCACATATACGAATTTATTTAGAAACACTGATTAAAATCTTGAGTAACAACAGATCTGAGTACCATTTTGATTTACAGTGTTAATGAGATCAAGATGTTTCCAATTTTAGAAATCCCATTCAAAAAAGATTCCCTCAAAAGACCATTGAAGGGCTTGCAAACTCCATGAGTCTTATCTTAGACTATGTTGCCAAACAAAAATAAAATGTGCATTGTAATCTTGAAATTTCAGAAACACTTTTATGTTTTAAACTCTTTCTCTAAATAAAGAACATGAGTTGGGGGTGAAAAAGTGTAACATTCTGAAATACATTTGATTGTTTTCTTTATTCTAAAGTAGCACATGTATAAGAGCCCTGAAAAATTCAGTGGTTTACTCTAACTGTAACAAAAGTTCCTTTCAGACAGCTTCACCTTGTTCTGGTATAAGACACAGAGAATACCTATTTGTTTGGAAAACTCATGGAAACTCCCGTGGTATGCTAATTGGTGTTATTTATTGAGTCATAATTAGGAAAGGCATTGAACTGAAAAATCAAATCTGAACTACCTGTTATTCTGAAAAAGCTTGGATTCAGACCAAACTCTGGATTAGAACCCTGCAGTTATCTTTAAATTATACAAAGTTGAGCAGAAGAATCATTTCAATCTTCTGTAGTTCCAAAATACTCCAGTTTATAATACTTTGCTCTAAGTTATTTTTGATTAGTATAGTTGATTTTTTATATTATGGTTAACCAAGAGAAATGTAATAGATACGTCCATAGACATTTAAAAATGGTGGAATCTTGTGACTTTGACCACCTGTTTTACTTGCACTCATTTTAATGCAGACTTGTGTAAAAGAATGTGGTCTGATTTTAAAAGGGAAAACATAAACATGCAGCTTCACCAGCTTCTGCCACTCTGTCTTCTCAGCTTGCAATGAATGGTTAAAATTTTCTGTGCCTGTAAGATACTCTTAAAAATTAAACATCGTTTCTAATTACGTTACTGTCCATATTTTGTGTGGGTGTCTGCCAGAAAACAGAAATTATATAGTTATGTTCATTGATGTGTATTTTTATATTTTTTTAACATTTTAAATACTACAGAATTATAATGGTTCTTTGTTCCTGGTCATTTCTTTAGTTTTAAAAGAACTTGGAGTATGGTCTTCTTTTCTGTAAGTCGTGTGGAGTTTTTAAAAGGGCTGTAAAATAAGTCATGTATTTAAATAATATATAAGGCGAAGAATTGGATCTATGAAATTATACAGGGCAGAATCTATACCAGGCATGCAGACACATTTTAATGAGCTCCCTGCAAAATAAGTCTGGGAACATTGTCTAAAGACAGCAATGTCAAATGAGACTGACAGAAACGAAATAGGACAATGCATTATTAAGTGAATAACAGCACCATAGGAATATACCTAACTCATACACCCAGGATGACTTGTCTCCTTGGTTCTTCACTGCACTGCCTGGGTTCAGAAGCCTGGGAGCAGCTCATTGGAGGGTTCACCACAAAATGAAGACACTAGCTAATCACTAGTATGTGATTCACTAGCTAATACCTTTGTTCAATCAATATTCATATCGCCAGAAAGCTTTAACTCCTTTCCAGATGGGAAAGTACTTACACCCTCCAGAATAAATAGTGTGGTTTCTGCTGCCAAGTCCTGGTGCTCTTCCTGGAAGTGAAACTTCCAGGAGCTGCATACAGTTATGACTGACTTACTTGCAAAGGCATCTTGAAAACCAGTACTTCCCTAAATATCATGACACCAAAAGCTAAGCTAGGAAGTATTTTTGAAACAGCCTTCCTGGAGAATGACATGATATGCAAGTAGTTGACAAACCAGGGTTAAAGTGAAGCTTCCTCAGAAAAGGAACATCCCCATTAAAACCACTGATTTGCTCCAAATCTACATATTCATTCTCCAGCTCAGGCAGAGAGGCCAGCCCTGTCTATCCTGCTGTATATGACAACAATATTCATTGCATTAGCTGTCATGTGGGGCCACACTCCAGGTTTCAGAGATCACCTAATTTACCCATCTGATTGGACGCCCATTAAAAGGCAGGAGAAGTTTTCATTGGCACTTCTAACACCCTGATTTAAGCAGATCCCTGATCACAGTGGGGGCTGCTGTGAATCTGATTCCTGTAATCTTTACATTCCCGAGCCTTTAAAAAGTCAATGACCCTACACGGTGCAATTCCTGAACAATAGGTATAAGTGTCTCTTCTTCCAGCACCAGTCCCCCAGCCTGAGCAGAAATTGAGGGCTAATTCCAATGTTGAACCATGTGAACTATATCAACACTTATCAGCAGAGTTATACTACTTCGGGAATTTTGCTATACCTGTAAACAAATTCCACAGCAACATTCGGTTACACCACTAGTTACTCACAAAACTTATCACTGTCAAACAGCTAAGTGTGTAACAAGCAGTGAAAAAATAGTTATTTTGGTGCTGACCTTTCCTACCCCTACCAATAATGTGTATTAATAAACTATGATGTACTTGGCATAAAACACAACAGTCTATCTTATATTTAACAGCCTTTTCAACTAAAGACAGTTTTAAGATCTGATATCTACTGGATACTTGTGATTTAAGAATTCAATGTAAAATACCACAAAATGTGCCAACTTAGCTGATAGTCTGGGTGATGGGTTTAATTTATGACATGTAATTGATAAAACGGCAGTTTGAAAGAATTACAAAATATTTTGATATATTCTTTGATATAACACTTTCACCCTGGCAAAGGCTCAGATGTTTGTACTGAACAATAAACCAATGGTCCTATATAAATTTGTTGGTGATTAAGTAATTTTTATAAATACAGCTTTCTGTTGTAACTTGTTTAGTATAAAAACAGTGATATCCTAAGTAATGCCTTTATCAAGTACCTTGACCTGCACAATGTTGTCCATTGTAATGAATACAAACAGAGCTACTCAAAGGTATTTTGAGTATGGTGTTACTCTCCTAATGTGTCTTCTATTTTGTTATACTAAGTCACCTTGACAAGCTATTTTTACAGGTACAGGGAGTTATATGTGCTATCTGTATTTCTCAAAAGAACTAACATTTGTGAGTCATCATTAAGAGATTTGATATGAAATAAAAATCAGGGAAGTTATTCACAGAGGAAATATGTTTCCATGTTTCTCAATGATATTATTTTAATAGGTGTGCCCATTTTTATACTTTTGAATAAAATTTTAGTTTATAACCACTTCAAAAATACTGAGTATAAATGAATTGAATTTGAAGGAGATTTCTATAGGATCACACAAATCAAATTTACAACACAGTGATCCATAACTGCCTTTTTTTTTTTTTTTTGTCAGCACTTGTCACTCTTGCACAACCATCTTAATTTTCGATGGAGTTTGTAGCTTTTACTCACCTCCCATCAACAATAAACCTGTATCACTAAAAAAACTGCAAACCCACAGAGTGGATGTCATTCCATGGAAGTTGAGCATGATAGGGATTTCAAAGATGATATTTGTGCAGCAAGAACTTGGTGCAGATACAGTTAAGTCGCAGAACAGATGGACACAGATTTTAGATTTGCATGAAAATACTACCTAGGCCAAGCCACTTAGAGAGCAACCACTTTAGGGCTGGTAGTCCTCCAGGATCTTCTCAAACCTCAACTGCTTGAGAGTGCCAGCTGCGATGACAGGAAAAGTTTTAAACAGACACTGAGGGCGAGAGTATTCGTACCATATAATAGTCAAGTGTGAAAATGTGGCTCTGTGAATTGCCTCCTAGTTTATTCTCCTCCCTTCAACTATAAAGGAAATTTTGAAGGAAATTAAAAAGCAAATTTGTAGCCCAAACTTTAGATATGCAGAATTATACCTAAATGAGGTGCTTAAGCAAACATCAAGTGGAGGATATAAGTGCTTTCTTATATATCTTGTAAAGTTCCAGCTAAAATCTACAAATAACATTAAAAACTTCACTGATTCGTTGGGTTCCTATCTCTGTAGGAGAAATATGATTAATTTCACTAACTCTACCCCATTTTCACAAGCATTTATCTTTTTATTACTGTGATTTTCATGTTAAGGTGAAGGTCAGCACAGAAATGCAGCTTGCTTAATCTCTATTTTGTTCTTAGATTACTTATTTCCTACAGTTCTTTAAAATTAATTCTAGTGGTCAGCCTGAGCAAGTAAAGCGAATCATGTGTCTGTTCATGTCTGAGGAAAAATCTGGGATGCATTTATCAAAACTAGGCCAAAGTTACCTAATTGTCTAAATTTTACCATTCATTCAAAAGAATTCTGTGAATTTTTACAAATCATTATTTTCATTTTGTTATTGCTGCTGCTGTGGGAACAAATGAAGTTGGAAAACTAGTTCACAAGGGATGGATAAAAGTGTTGACAGATATTTTTCAAAATGGGGAAAGTAGCAAATGGAGAGAGAACAAGAAAAAACATGAATAAAAGAAAAAGGCATGGTGTGGACTTTGGGCCAAAACTTGCTGACAGCAAGGGGAAGGTCAAGAGGTGAGGGTAGGAACAAAAGAAACAGAGAAGCCTACTGAGGCTTGTAAATACAGATGTTTGGCTCCAGATAGGAAAGTTAACTAGCAACACTAGACTCCCTCCTGAAAGGATGTAGACCTAAAGTGAGAGGTGCCACAGGCACATACAAACTGTTATCCTGGATTGCAGCAGGGGTCTTGTTAATCAAGTACCTTCTCCTCAGCAGGACCCAGGTGTTTCAGGGAAGGACTCAAAGACTGCAGGTTTTGGAATACAAGTCCCTAGAGTAATCTACCTAAATCCTGTTAGCAAGAAATTGGCTAGTACTTTTATTTTGGGTTGTTTTTCTTGCCTGTAGCGGGCCTAACTGAGAATTCTGGCAATTCACAAGAATAGGCAACTCTTTTCTAATTCCTTGACATTCTCTGGTTGTGAACCTGCTTGGAGGTCAACTGAAGTTCTAAGATTTTATCCTTGTTCGCAGCTATAAGTACTGGCACAGCTGCATTTAAAAGATTAAATGTGCGTTGCATGCGTGCACTTTTACTCTACCCAGACTGGAAGATGTATATCTCAGGATTGTTTGTTGTTGTGGGGATGGTTGTATAGAATTATTCTACACCTTTTGTGCAATTATGAGCAAATTATGATTATACTCTGCATATGTCCTGCTTCCAGCCAGGATATATTTAATCTTTGCCATAGCCTGGAGGGGGCATGGCCAGGACCTCATGTCATTGCCAGGGCTCCTTTCAGGGTTGGCGCAGCATGATGGGGGGAGCAGGCAGGTTTCTGTGTGACACTGTTCACCTCTTTCTTGTGCCCTCTGTAGTTAGCATTGTTGCTCTTACTGTTAGGTTTGCTTAGCTCATTGCTGCTCACAATAAATTGTTTTTACCTCAACTCATGATCTTTACCTTTTGTGCTTCCAAGTCTCCCCTCCATCCTGCTGCAGAAGGGGGAGGTGAAGGGGGGGACAGCAAGCAAGTGGCACATGCTTTGGAGAGTCTCAGTGGGAGCACTAAATTGGAGAGTGCCATTCCTAAAAAACAACAGCATACTATTCTCATTATCCTTAGTGTAAGGGTCTCAACTGGATATATTAGAAATTTCAGAGTACTATCAAGCAAAGGGACAAATATTTTTCTTTGTGCCACTTAAGATACTCTATATGCTGTAACACCTTAAAAAAGTAGACGTTTACCTTTATAGGAGATGACCTAGTTTCCATTCCTCACTCTAGTAATTTTCTCGTCTTTGGTGACTAAAGTAATCCTTTTTCCCCTTCAAATGCTTTAGAATTTTCCTTTTTGAGTTTAAATATGTATTGTGATGTTAGACAAATAGTGAATCCTCCTGCTATCTTGCCCCATTCTGATGCTCTTCTCTTTCCTCCAAACACTTTTAAAGGCTTGTCGCTTTTTCCTCCACTAAGACAGTTTTTGTCTCATGAAAGGAAGTGCACAAGTGCAAACGTATATACATAACACTACTGAGTACTAAGATTTTTAAGAGTTCATGTATACATGGATTACTTTCATGTAATTCATTCACATTCGAGTGTAAATATCTTCAGCTTGTGTAATTCTCTTTTTCATTTCCCTGTTTTCTCTCTCAGCTCTTAATTCACTGCACTATGATTTTTAAATTTGTCTCTCACTTTCCAAGTTTAGTTTTCGTGATCCATCTCACAAAAGTCTATGTCCCTGTTGCACGTTCTAGCCTCCATCCAATCCATTTTCCCTGAGTCATCTAACTAAGCAGTCTAAGTCTGATGCATTACTGCCCTGGGCTGTCTATACCTCCACAACGTGATTCAGTTCTAAAGTGAGGTGAATTACATTTTGGAAGTTCCTGTACCTTCATCTGACAGAAAAGGTGCCTCAGGTAACACTGTTCCTAATTTAAGCAATATGTGAAATTAGGTGGAACTGAAACAAGTCCCACAGTTTACAAATAGGATGCTAGAAGACAGAAGGCTTTCCAGAAGAAGAGGCAGTTTCAATTGCAGCTTGAATAGATGGGAAAGAAGGAAAAATTAGTTTTCATGCAGAACTGTTCATAACACATGCCACAGTGCAGGCTGATGTTCTAGTTCTAATGATCATTCTGTGATTATATAAAGCATCATAGTTCTGAAGAAATACCTCTTTTGTACTAGTGAACTGAAATAATTATTTGTGCTTTTATATTGTGAAAACCACAGTAAACAGAGCAGAAGGTCCCTGATTGTTCATCTGTATTAAGAGACAGATCTGTCACAAGAAGTGTGTGTGATTAATATACAAAGTGGAAAAGAATAACCCATTCAAGGATCTGAGATTATGCTAAGAAAAATCGTTTTAGATAACCAATGTAGAAAGCAAAGGCTGTTATCATGTATCCTGATTAGAAATTCAACTATAATATTCCTTTCTTCTTTGATGCTTATAATAATATTCCTTGCATTAAGTACTGAGCTGTCTTCAGTGTTTCCAGTTCTGTCTAAGTGTGTAGCTTGGATTTTTTCTATCTCAGTAACTAAGGGCATTAAACATCTTCAGATGTCATATTGACTTTGAGTTCAAATTAGTAAATTCCGGTTCTGTGTCACTGCTAATTCTTCATACTCCAACCAAAGCAAATAAATGAGGAGAAATAGAATGGAGTCTTTGTTATATACCCATTGCAAAGGCACTGTATATTAAAGCTTGTATAGTCAGCAACATGGCAAAACATTCAAAATATTTTGGAGTGCATGTTGGGGTTTTGTGCAGTTTTTTCCCAGTCATGAAGAAATAGTTTCTAGTCTGCACAGCAGTCCAAATCAATAAGCATATCCTGATAGTCTAGATTTTTCACTGTTTTCCCAGTGTCATATTGAACACAGCATCCACAGCTTTTTCCTGCTGCACACTTGCAAGCAGCAGCTGTTTCATGTTGCTTTCTACTATGGCTGTCCCCAGGCTTTATAGTCTCATCCTTTAAGATTATCCTTCAGCTCAGTGCCTGAGATACGAATGCTTGAAGACCTTATTCCAAATGTGTTTATGCAGGAAAAGTAAATTTCTCCATCCTTTGTCCTGGTTCCTGTAAATACAGGGGTGATGAGGCTTATAAAATACAGGAATATTTCACTTTTTTTTTTTTCTGAAGAATGAATGAATCAAGAAAGTAAATTAAGTGGAAGTTCCTAGTGAATATCACACAACTGAGTTTCATACAACTCAAGCTAGAGCTACACATGCTGCTGAGTTGAACATTTAGATGGTGCACAATTCACTGCATTCACGATGCCTGTAACAATACTCATTTGAAAAACACCATGTATAGGGTGTTGAAATGAAGTGTTGTACTTTCATCCTCAGGGATTAGTAGCCAACTCTGCCGCCTTTCACACAAAAGCAGAATGTACAAGACTTCTGTTTGTTATTGGGCCTTCAAATTCCCCTCAAATTTCAGAGGTAAACCATTGAAGGTATGCCTGGACTGGCATACCTTGGAAGTTAACAGAAGGTAACAGAAACAAAGCTTGGAAAGTGAGAGACAAGTTTAAAAAAGGAACATAGGACAAGGTATTTAGTAGCAGATGCAGGGAAGTTGTAGAGCTGGTGAACACACACCTGGAGGGCGGTGGACACTTGTAACCACGTACAGAATAATTTGAATGAGGATCGCTACAGACAAAGCTGTAAGGGAAAGGGAGGTCCTGTCTTTTGAGGGGAAATTAGAGAGCTTGAGTGGCTTAGTCCAGCACAATGAAAGGTAAGCAGGAACATGGTAGTGGAACAGCTACACCAAGTATGACACCTGAAATACGTGAAGCAAATTTGTGGTTCCATGATATGCAATTGCCTCTGTTGATTGATGTGGGACACCATTCTCCATCACCTTACTCAGAATGACCTCACTTCCTTAGCTAGGACATTAAGAGGTTAATCATTGACATGGCCACCTGCTTGCATCCTATTGTTTACAGCCACTGCCCTACATGCATAAGATGTTCAAGGACTCAAAAAAGCTTGTAAATTACAGCAGGGCTGGAGATCATTTCCTCGTGGAACTGCAGTAAAACCCGCTTTGGATTTGATAAGAGAAACCCATGTTACCTGCATACCTTCTGGTTTAATTTCCTTGTACAACAGAACCCGTGGCAGCCCGCCTTACCCAATGCTTTCTCCCTCTTGTATGCAGTTTTAATTAAAAAGTTTTTACTTTAGGAAGCTATCCTGCTGTCTCTCCAGCTCTCCTCTCTCATGCAAGGTTTTTGTTTACAGCTCTTGCAGAATCAGAAATCAGTCCCAGCTGTTTCCTTTGTTATAATTTAGCATCTGGAAAAGGATTTGGTTTACATATGCATGCATGACAAGAATTTATCAGATGAAATTGCCCTCAACTTACACCAACTAACTATTAAATTGCCTTTTTGTTTCCCAGCACTTTCAAATATTACAAAATATGTTACAAAGCAGGTTCCAGGTTCCTAAGGAAATTAAAGAGCAAAGAAAATGTGTAACGATAGGTTTTTCAAGGGCCACTTGAATAAATAATTAAAAATACAACATGTACTTAAGCAAACAGGAGTTTGAGTCCTCAGTTAATTCTGTAGCAAAGCTTTTTTTTACATTTCGGACTAAAATATAACAGAATCAAGCAGTTCCTATATGATGCTGATTACTTTTATACCATGTGAGTTCATCAGAACTGTGGAAACAAATTCACATTAGAAATTATATTTTTAAATGTCTCAGAAATCTTCCCATCAGCAATAAATTTAACAATTATTCTACATCTCAATAAAAGTGAAGGTTTTGATATAGTATTTTTTATAGATCAATCTAAAACAAAGCAATTACAAATGGAAAGGAAAGCCAACTACAAATATAGCTGCTGAAAAAAATGCAGTGTCATAATTTAGAAGCTGCAAGCAGCAAAAGTAAATATTCTCCATATGCTGTTAATATCATGGGAAATTAAATATTTAAAGAAGGAAAAGGCTGTCAGTACCACATACCAGCACCCATCAGTTCAGTTTGATAGCATAGCTTTAAGGATTAGATTAAATATCAGGCAGAAATTCTTTGCTGTGAGGATTGTGAGGCACTGGAACACTTTGTTAAGGGATGTGGGTGCTTCATCCCTGTCAGTGTTCAAGGCCGGGTTGGATGGGACCCTGAGCCACCTGGTCTAGTGGAAGGTGTCCTTGCCCATGGCAGGGGGGTTGGAACTACAAGATTTTAAAGTCCCTTCCAACCCAAACCACTCTATGACTCTATGATTTTTATGCAAATTAATAATGGTCCAGATCAAGAGAAACTTTCCCGTTTCAAAACAAGTTAGAAAGACAAAACCTTTTTTTCTTACACAAGATGACTAGTTGAAAAGATATTAACACAGATTTGTTGAACATGTGTCTTGGAGTAAATAATAAAAAAGAAAAAGATAAAAAATAAGAGTAGGATCGAAAGACAACAAGTGTATATTCAAAAATTATTAGTGCTTTTGACCTTGAAAATTAAAACATTGCTTTCTTTCCAAGGAAAGTTTTCCAGTGTGATCAATTAGGGTTAATTGAAAAAATGAATGCTAAGTGAAAAATGTAAACAAAATAAGGATTTTTGTGCTTCATCTAGCCAAAATAACTTGAGAATAAATTAATATTAAAATTAAAGTACTTGAATATATAAATAACTTACAAAGAAATAACTAAAGCTAAATTTAAGGAATTTATTTCTTACATAGTAATATTCTACTCTGGAAGTTTCCAATTCAGCTCTGATAAGGATTCCCTCAAACAAAGTCAATGAACTAAAGCACACATGGATTTTTCCCCAGCGTACATCTTGTTTAACTAAACTAAGGAACATTTCCACTTTTGTTGAATTTGCAGATTTCATTTCTCTAGTAAGTGTTACAGTGTTGACAGCCAGAGGCTTTTGATTCCCCTAAGGCTTTAGGGCATGAACAAAGATCTCAAAGAACTTGTAGGTACATCATTCATTTTGGTGGTTTTACCAGTTGCATATTAGCTGATGAAAATTTTACCTGATTTCAAACCCAAGTGTTTTGTTCCTCATTTTTTCTCTTTCTTGTTTTTGTTATTTGTTTTGTGTTTGGTTTTGGGGTTTTTTTGGGGGTTTTTTTGTTGTTGTTGTTGTTGTTGTTTTTTGGGTTTTGGATTTTTTTTCTGGGAAGAGTTGTATTTCCTTTGGGTAGGAATCATAGTACAAACCTTTTTTTTTCCTTTTCTTTTTTCAAGACAATGAAACCCAAGGACATAATATTTCTCAGTTTTTTTTGTTTGAACTGCCTCTAACATATAGAAAACATTTGTTTCAGCTGATGAGTTCTAGGTTACATATTGCAAAGAGACATTATGCAGCAATTTCTGGGAGTGCTTTGAAAATTTCTGGAGCATTCCATCAGTCAGGTTTGCTACTGGGACCTGAAAAGAGCATACTGTGAAGGAGCAACCTATCTCATATTAGCTCTGTATGTGAGCATGGGGAAGTCTGACCTAGCAGGTCCCTATTATAAGGAAGCCAATCCATACAACCCTTACAAGACCATTATTTTCTCCTAATAAGGCCTTTCCTCTCACTTGAGCAGGTACTTGAAGACATTTAGTCCAAGGAGTTGACTCACCTACTTTTTACTGAGTTTGGCCCCAACTTCTCTGAACTTCCTGATGGCTTTCCGAAAGATTTCTCACTCTGCTCAGCACCTGTGGGTGACAGCTCATGTGACTCGATGAGGATGATACCCAGCAGAGGGTCTAAACAATTGGAAAAAAATGGTTGTATTGTCATGGGACATAGAGGAGCTGAGAGCTCAGAGAGAGTTTTCTAATCTTCAGTTTTCTCAGACTTAAAGTTCACCACATCTGTGTGATCACGTAGTTCCCAAGCTCTGTGGAGGTTTTAAATCTGTGGTTCTTGCTTGGTGTGAGACAGCAGTTTCTAACACATCCAAACATAAGGAGTCAGGATCTGGATGCTAAAATTTCTAGTCTCTTTCCCTGGGAAGTTTTTCTGTGTGTTTAGTATGTGTCTCTTAAGTTGTAGACTTCAAGGTACAAAAATTGTTGGAATTATAATGCATTTATGCACTGTGTTTAAAAGTACATAGGACTTGACGACACCTTTGTTTAAATATACTTAATAGCACAAAAATTCTACATATGTAAGAAGAGAAAAATCTGAGTACTATAATTCACTGTGGAAACTCTTAATTGCATAGAAGCAAGAAACCTTCCAGGCTAAAAGAAGTAGGAGTAGCAATAGCAATAGTAGTAGTAGT
>VZRL01005863.1:5631-20515 GCA_013397895.1 Origma solitaria
CTTCATCTTCACTCTCCAAGTGACACTGGAATGGCCCAAATAACATCATCACCCCCCAGACTTCAATTCCCTCCCTCCCTCCCTTTTCATTCACCCTGAAAAAAGGCAAAACCAAATCAAACTAGCCCAGACAGCACCATGTTGCTTTAAAAATGCCATTTACATGTGTATGTCCCCGCCCTAAAAGGGGCCTCTGCTAGAAAAATAAAGGGGGGCAGCCCCACAAATGGCTGAAGTCCCTCCCCAGCTCCTGTCTTGTAGACCGGTGGCGGCTCCACAGCACAAGTGCAGTGTGAATGAGGATGGTGCCTTGTCTCCCACTCAGCCTCTTATCTGCCTTGTTCCTCCTCTGTTCCTATCCTCTGGACAGTGCCAGAAGATGTCTCATCCCTTCCCTACGACACTGCTGCCTCTCCTGCGAGGCTCGAGGACGCAGTTTACCACGACTGGAATCTGCAGAGACACACTGCAACAGCTCCAGCTCTCATGACACTGCTGCACATTTCGTTTGCTCAGTCAATAAAGCTGAAAGTCAAATGTGAAAATCTGAAGAGTAAAATAAAAAATAAATAATCTTACCTTCCTTCTGCTGCCTCTCACTGCTGTGGCACGCAGACCAGCTCCAACATGCACGTGCATGCATGTGCACACAGTGCGCACAAATAAAACAAACAGCGTGACCCAGAGACGTATCTGTCTGATAACTGTGAGTGCAGGATCAGAGATGTCATCTGGGAGCCCAGCAGGAAGAGGAGGCCATTGCCCAACCCCTGCTGTGCATCACCTCCCGCCCTGGGCTCCCTCACAACCCTTCACCCAGCGCAAAGGAAGGGCAAACACGTCCAGTAAGTAAGGGTTTATTCCATCATACATGTAACAACTACCTCCAGCAAGTCTGCTCCGTCCCTTGGGGATGCTGATGCTGCACCTGCCTCCAGGACACCTCAGTAGTTGTTCCCAGAGTAGCTCTCCCAGTGACATTGGGGTGCTACTAATGACATCGTCACCCATCAGGCTCCACCCTCCCACTCATTTAATTCACCCCCCAAGAAGGCACAAAGTGAGTCAAACTGCTCTGGCTAGCAGCTTGTTAATAATGCTGTTTACATATGTATATTCCCCACAAAAAAGGAGTCTCTGCTAGAAAAATTAAGGGAAGTCAGCCCCCTAGACAGTTAAGTTCCCTCCAGCTCCTGTCCTGTAGGCTGGCGGCTGGCCCATAGTGCAGGGGAGCATGTCCAAGGATGGGGCCTCTTCTCCCCCTCAGGCTCTGCTCTGTCCTGTTCCCCCTCCGGTCCTGTGCTCTGGCCAGTGCCAGCAGATGTCTTATCCTTTTCCTGTGATGCTGCTGCAGGGAGATCATCTGACAAGGACGTAGGACAGGGCCGTACCACAATCGGAATGTGTGCTCGCAGACCCGCAGCAACAGCTCTGGCCCTTGCTTGCTCTGTCAATAAAATTGGGAGCAAAGTGGAAAACTTAATTGAAAGAGTAAAATAAGAAATAAAGAAACCTATGGTTATCCTTCTGCAGACTATCACTGCTGTGGTCATAGGTAGAGCAGCTCCAACGCAGACATGGACACACACTGCACGCAAACAAGACAAAAAATGTGACCCAGAGACACAAAATAGCTCTTTAATAGCCATGACTACTTGACCAGAGATGCCATCAGTGAGAATACATAAGGGGCTGTAAGGAAGAATCTATGGCAGACCAAGAAAAGTAAAATGCCACGGCCTGTGACAAAAACAAATGGCTGCAACTGGGACGAAGCACACATTATAAAAGTCTTTCTTTAAAGGCCTAGGTATTTAAGATGTAGGGGAAAAGTCCCAGAAAAGGGTCCATGAAAACAGACCACTCAAGATCAGAGATGCTGACACAGACTGGAAAGAAGCTGCAACATCTGGCCCTCCAGAGATGTGTCTGCATTTTTTGGCATAACCATGTCACGCTCCTCTTTCAATTCAGGCACACACAAGGAGATCCACTTCTTCAAATACTTGCCTGGCTACCTCCTGCTCATTGCCTCAGGTCAGACGTCATGGTGAATGTTGGGTAACATACCAAGGGAAACATACCCAAATGGTTCACAGCCTAGCGTTTAGGGTTCAGGGCTTCCAAATTTATTCTCTAAGGATTTGGACCTTTTCATTTAACTGTAAGGTGTAAGCCCTGAACTTCCGGTGTTAAACTACGTATCTTGGAACCCAAATGATTGCTGGCACTTTACAAGTTATGGATGAGGTTATATTTTAAAAAACATACCCTGAGCAGTTGGTAAGTGAATAGTAAACCCTGATAGATACAGGTCCCACAGAATAATGTCTTACACTGTAACCCCTGAGTGAGAAACTATAAACAATGAACTCTATACAATTGACAGAACATGAGTGACCAAACCCTCAGTTTTCAGCAATACAGGCCACAGCACATAAAAGCAGGAAAACAGTAAAAAGAAGCTGAGGGATTTTTGCCTACAGCTTTTAAAGTTTCCACTTCCTTTGGAAGCATAGCAGAACAGGAGGATACCTAACAGAAGGGTGCTGCAGATGCTGCTTATAGGTCTGATTTTAGTTACGATATGCAAGAATCAATCCACAGGATTGCTGTAAACTGCACTTCTACTGAATATACCTGTATCACCACAAGCACAAACTCATATCCAGTAGAGACAGTAACAAAATTCTTGGTCTCTTTAGGTCCACGGCCTGATATCCACAGCAGTGCCACAGAAAACCACCAGGCAATTTTAAACTGTCTTGTCACTTACCAGCACTCTCAGGCAGGGACCACCCACCCCCCAGAGCCCTACGCTGACATCCTCCTCCAGAGACTGCCTTCTGCCACACACTTCCCGGCCGTCCCCGCGCACAGGGCCAACTGCACAGCCTGGCTGGGGCTGTTCCTGGGAGGAACTAGGGTCCTAAAGTCACCACAAGGATGGGAAAGTCAGGTCTCAACAGACCCTGCTCTGCATGCCCCTGCAACAAGCGGGCTGGGTCAAGATGCTGCCCCGAGCCCACGCCTCCACTTCAGGCAGCCACAGCCAGAGCAAACAGGAGCAACTTCGCTCACCTGACTGGTGTCCCTGACCCTTACCCCTCCCTTCACACGGAAAGAGGCCCCGCACTCTGCCATGCCACTCTCAGACTCCGCACACGCACCAGGCAGTCACGAGCCATCGGAAGGGGCCATGATGTTTATTATAAATTCTCATCAGGTTGAACAAAGGTTTTAGCACAACTCCTGTTCTGGACAATATTTTAACCAAATCTAACCTCCTTAAGTCGTATCAAATACTTTAACCAAATCCTGCACAATAAACAAATAACAGTGGTCAGTATTTAAAAGAAAAGCAAGAACAACTGAATGCTTTTCAAGACAAAAGGAAAATCTTTTCCTGACAAAAACATCATACAGCGACATAGCAAGAAGGATTCCAAAGATAATTCCTCTTCATTAACAGTGCTTTCTCCATCCATTCTTAAACATAGTTGCACTCAAATCTTTGCTCATGAAATTAGATTTACGAGGCTAGACTGATAGGCCAGCATCAAAATAATACATGGGCTTCAATACAAATTAAGTTTTGACAACCCATATCATCTGAACCCAGCTAATGAAATCTGTCAACATTACACACCAAATCCAATACACAAGGAATAAAGTCAAAGCAAGGAGTCACATTCTAAATTTCTCAAAACACATATTTAAATTCTGACAAGGAGCAATGGCTGGGAAAGTTCTGGAGCAGTCCAATGTGCTGTCCAGATTTGAATCTCCTCCTTTGCCTCCCCGCTGATGGACAGAAATTATCCCTCCATATGGGATACATTTTATACCGTGTCTGTTAACTACAGGGTGGCTTGAAAGCACTTTTTCCCTGAATTCTTATGGTTCTACAGGCAGCACGGTTATTTATGCAGGATGGCCTCTTCACCAAAACGAAAAAGGAAAGATTCAGTCCTCAGTAAAAGCACAATTTTAGAAGTGACTATGTCTGTGCATGTCAGTTTTCAGACCCAGCCTGGCTGAGAAAATGAACACTTAGGAAAATCTAAGAAGAATTTTCAGACTTTAAAAATTTATTTAGAGACCTGTAAGAAGCATACTTGTTTCTTGTTATTTCAGCCATTAGCATAGAAGGGGAACGTTATCTAAGTATTGAGGTTTTTCAGCATCGTACTAAATGCAAGTGCAGTGTAAGAGATATGCTGCATATAGACCCACCAAAAATTATTTCAGCTAATTCAATTCCTTTATTGGAAAGTGAACAGAGGAGTAGCTCTGTTAAGGGAAGACGGAGCAGAAAAAATCTAATTGAAGCAAAGTGGGATGTAAAGTATCGTGCAGCATTAGTAGCTGTATGCCTCTCCAAGTGAAACTGCTGACTGTAGCTCACTCTTACATATCACAGTCCACTGGGTTCCTAGTGAGGTCTTGCTGTGAAGAGGCTTGGCTAATGCCCTTCTTGTTTTCCACAAATCTTTCAGGGCAATGATTTCAAGAAATACTGCCAAATATCCATACCTAAGAAAGCACTCCAACGTGTCTTCAGATTTCTCTCCCATATAATTTTTAGCTTCCTTATTCTCTTAGTCTCAGCACTGAAGCCTTTTAAAAATTCATCTCACTTAGTGTCCCGGCCAAAGTCCCTCATTTTCTCTTGCCTCTTCACTACATTGTTGTCATCTCCTTGCCAAAAACCCGGAAGAAACATTATTTTTATTTTTACAGATTTCCTTCACTTCCAATTTTGAAAACTCCTCAGAGCTGAAATTCTTTTCAGCCTTTCGTGTCTTTGAATTTCACTTATTCTCACTTATGCTATGCCCTCTGACTTTTTTCTCTCGAGATTTCCTTTCCTTCCAGTCCTTTCCTTTACAGCTTTTCCTGCATTTTCCTCACTATGTAGATGCAGAGAGATTGGTTTTTACTCCACTGCAAGCCCAGCAATCGAGTCTCAGCACTTTCAGCTCAGCTGGGTTCCATCATTATTGGGTCTGGCCGCTCTCTTCCATTCCATAATAAAAGAAGTCAGGGAGCTAGGTCGCAGCCTACAGCAACTATTATCTGCTGTGTTTGTTCTCTGTCTTTTCTGAAGAGGAATGCTGAGAAATCTAAATAGACAGTTTCAGCTGGTACTGTAAGGGCAAAAAGGTAGAGCAAGATTTATGTCTCTGTAATTAGAACTGGGGCCACCTTTAAACCAATAATAAAAATGATCCTGTCACAATGTCCTAACATCCTGCCTCATTCAAAGACTGCAACACAGCAATATAACGGATGCTGAGAGGGCTCAAAATAATGAAACACTTTTGGTTTGATAATACAAAGGACACACTTATCATTAAGTGTCACTGAATGTATTCTTAGCAGACTCAGTTGTGTGAAATGCATTTTCAAAGAACTACAAGTCCTGCAGTGGTTTCCCAACAGAAAGCTGAGAAAAGCAGATAGAAGAAAAACAACATTGGAAATGTCTATGACTCATGTCTTATGCCCATTTTACTGGTTTGATCTGATATGAAAGATCCAGCAACAAAGAAGGGCTGGGAACAACCTCGGTGGTGGCCCTCACACGATCATGCGTGTTTACTCGTCCTGATTTATTCATAATGTACTCGAGAACTGAAGGAAGGTCACCTAGTTGCTGCCAGGAGTTGGTAAAAATGATCTGTCCAAATACTGAGAGACTGCCGGGTCAAATGGGATAAAGGTTTGTTGCTTTACAAGAGGTTTACTCCTGTAAATAGTGTGACTGAGTAAACAGTACTTAGCTTTAGAAAACCTGGGATGGTCAATAACCTTGTTGCTGCAAGGGAGAGAAACAAAGCTGCAGAAATTGCACTAATTACTCCTGCTATATCCCAGCACACTTCAGAAGACTGCATGATGGAAGGCAAAAAATACAAGTTTTTGTCCCACTAAGCTCACCAGCATACAGCCAAAGGTCTAAGTATCAACGGACATGCGTAAAGAGACAACAAAAAGTTGAGAAATGCACTTACACAAGAAAATCATACCAAGATCTGTCACAAATTTTACATGGCTCTGGAAATATTTTTGCCTTCACAATGCCCAGAGTAAGACATTCCTACGCTAGGGGTTAAGAGTATCAGCATTTCTGGACTGCATCCTTATATGGTAAGGAATTGTATGGCTTTGAAGACAAACGTAAAATGTAACAGTTCTTAAATCAGTAAAACTCACATCATTGCTGCTTTCAGTCTGGTGGATCCAGTACACATTCAAGTTTTTCTTCATTTATGTTCTCATCCCTCAAAAATGAATCATTAAATTTGCAGATAATTGTAGAATGGCTTGGGTAGAAGGGATCTGAAAGACCATCTAGTTCCAACCGCTGCCTTGCTTCCCCCATGGGCAGGGATGTCAATCACTAGATCAGGTTGCTTAGGGCCCCATCCAACCTGGCCTTAAACACTTCCAGGGCTGGGGCAAGAGGCATTATGCTGCATCAAACCAGCAGCTGTAAAAAAAAAAAAAAAAGGGGGGGGAGAGGGAGGGGAAGACAAGCTTTTTAAAACATTCAGAAGTCTTCATCAGGTCAAAAAATGATGTGGCAAACCTAAATAAAATTACATACAACTATAGAAGGCAATTGCTCGGAGTATAGTTAAGTATGTATCAGCTAGATCATCTCTGAAAGAAAAGATAGCTGACAGCTTTGAAGTAAAAGAAGAGTTAGTAAGGGGATGACACTGGAGACGGTGTCAGGGAAGAGAAACAGGTAGTTTGCCTTGAACAGAGAAGTTAAGGAGGAGGTTTATTGTGATATGCCATAAAAGTAGTAAGCCTACTACTGAGTCCATGATTTTATTTGAGACCAAAGGAGGTCTCATGTGTCCAAAAGCTTGTCTACTTCCTTCTACTAAATCTAGTAAAAGACCTACAATTTCTGTTTCTTATGTCCTGCTGTATTGTCCATGTGCATGTTTCAGTGTCACAGACATCATACTGAAGTAAGATGAATTCTACAGCTCACGCCCCTGTACGCTGCAACCGGCACTAAAATTCTCCTTATACACAATTAGCTGTGAAGACATGCTTGGAGACAGGTCTTTGAAGGAAGGTGTTGAGCAGTCACAAGACAAGAATTATACATATTTCCCTATCGGAGTTATTCAATATAAGCAGCTCATAAAAATCTAGATTAAAAATTAGAAGAACCCTACTGTAATATATAGCTTCTGGTCCTGTCCGTCTGTTTATCATCTTAATAGTTTAATAGCCACATTCTCCAGCATGACTCTGCAGCTCATAAGAACACTCTTACCGATTATCTGACATCTCCCAATTCTTTTACCCATCACAGAGGTCCCAAATTGCTACTCCCGCTGCTGCCTCATTTCTTGCTCTTTTGCTCTTCTTTCGCTTCTCATCTGGACCTATGCATAGCTTTGATCTGTCTCAACTCTCCGAGTGCAGTTAGGAAGCAATACAAAACTGAATAGAAGAACAGTGTATAAATAGCAATTATTAGGATAATGCAATGCTCTTTCCTTAATTTCTACTACTTTAGAATGAAACTCTGTCATCTCTAATCACAAAAGGGTGTCATTAAAGGTTTCCATACAATATTTGAAGACTACCAGTGGCTCTAAATATACCTAAAATGCTAGAAAGAAGAAACACATTCATTTAAGTGAAGCTATAGACATTAAATGTGCCAGGGATGAATAAGATAATGGAACCAAAACATTTTCTACTATGCTATTCATAATTGTTACTGGCTGCATAAAAAGAGGCTTACTCTTTGCTGTACCTTTTTCTAAATGAGGAAACACATTTCCTCAACATATATTGACATAAATGATTCTGTGCTTTATCCAAATGGGCTTCTTGAACATAACTTTTATCGATGTTAAGTGCTTAATAACTGCAAGCCAAACACAATGGTCTCTCAGCTGGACCATTATACCCATTAAACCTTTAAATAAAATGATTTTCAACTTATGTACAAGGTTGGATGTTTGTTGTCTTTTTTTTTTTTTAAACAAGAATCATGCCACAAATAATTCTGTATTACAGCTTTTTTAAAAAAGCTTAAAAACCATACATGTAAATGAAAAATACTGGCTGGGAATTTCTACCTACGAATTTTTTGTTCCTTTTATATCAGGGAATACAGGAATAAAATCCAGAAAATTCCTAGCAGTGACCCCTAAGGGATCTGAAATATTCAGAACATCCCTTGATAATGGTTGCTGGAAGAATATATAGGATCCCTTAAATAAATTTAAAAGAATGCCTTAAACTTCCTGAAACACTAAAAATTTCACTTAAGCAGGGCTTCTCCAGAAGATACTGGGGAACACAGAATGAGAAAGCTCTGCAGCCTAGATTTAGTGCTGACAAAATTTTAAAATTAACCAGTGACCTGCACTTCATACCTAAGATGTTATAGTCAGAAGCATTGCAGGGCTTCTAAATAATATAAATAATCATGGAAAATAGAAATTCAGCCACAAAAATAGTACTGAAATACTCTAAGGTTCAAAATGCACTCAAATCCACCTGCTTCATATCTTAAGTGTCAGCCACAAGAGCTATATCAGCATAAACTGCTATAACAAATGGATCTTCATAGGCAATAGGCTGCACCAAAATATACACGGTCACTAGCAAAAGTATCAGAAAAAAAGCAAACAGAGCTTAGGCCTTCTTACTATGTCAGTCATGGATTTTAAAACAACCAACCAAGTGTCCTTCCATCCCATTTAGTACTAGCTATAATTAAATTTATCTTCCTATGAGCAACTAATGTAAAGAATGCAGGGCATGGGTAATGTGATTGCTGTTGCCCAGCCCAGTGAACAGAACTGCTGCATCTGCATTGTGAACAATCTGGGAGCTGTGGGGAAACATTGATGAAAATCCTGATAAAAGACAATGAAAAAATAACCAGACCGTACAGTGAGAAAAGCATGAGTGTTGTCTCAATGTTTGCACAGGATTAATAATGCTATGGTCTGTATGAATTATGCAGATGGAAAATCTTCATTGAGCCATGCCTGATACACATAGACCAATTAATAAGAGAAGGCATTGTCAAACTACTTCTGTCCAGCTTCCTAACATAGTCTCAAAATATTTTTAGGAAACCCACTTCATACAGCACATACTGCAAGGCAGCTATATTTGACAGCTATTGTAACTATGAGAGAGTGTAAGATTAAGGATTAGCCTTTTAACACATGGACATTTTTCTTGGAATGATACACCTGAGATAGCAAATGTACCCAGCACAGTCAACATAGACGCTGTAAATTCACCAGAGGAAGAAGTTGTTTTCTGCAGACTTCCAACAGAAAAGCAATTCTTTATCTCTTAAGTGGAATTTACAGCACCACAGCACAAAATCAGAATGATTAAGACACTCATAAGACTGACTCATCACTCCTTTAACTGTTCACCAGATACATTTTTTTTATGCCCAACCTAAGTATTTTTTTCATACTGTGACAAGACCTCTGTCCTTCAGCACTTGTGACACCAGATTTAGCAGAGAGATGGCGTTTCACACCTATGGACCATTTCATGCTGTGATGGTTTTGAAAGGACTTCTGATTATCATCTTATAACCTAGTCTAATGGCCTTTTCCTAATGCAAACCTGTACACCCAAAGACAAAACTACACTTAAAGAAGACCTTACTAATTAGCCATTGAGCACACTGGCATACTTGGGTTGAGAACCGAGGAATGCGCACCTCTAGGTTCACATAATTCAGCTCTGATGTCAGTGAGGTCAGGTGTGTAAGTCGTTACACCACAGATCTACACTGCTGACATTCCGTGGAGTCCTGAGGAAATAGTGTAAGAAAGACCAGTGTTGCCCAAACTGATGGGGTCATGCTGAAACAATTTCTCTGAAGTCAATTAAAATGACCTCCCAAACATGATTGCTGTTCCTTTATGTAGCAGAAACTGCAAATTATCTTCCAATTTAATCAAAATGAACCCTATAATCACTTCAGTAAAAATGAATGTGGTAATGGTTAAATGCTCAGAGATGGAGAATTAACGCTTATATAGATTTCTGACAACTATAACTGATGATCATTATTGTTAGTGCATCATCTCTGTAGTAAAAGTCTAGTCCTACACAAAGAGCCTTGCTTTGTGTAGTTCAAAGAGAAAGAAGCTGAGGGGCAACCTCATTGCTCCTTGCAAGTTCCTGAGGAGGGGGTGTGTAGGGGAAGGTGCTGGGCTCTTCTCCCTGGGATCCAGAGACAGAATGCCTGGGAATGGCTCAAGGCTGCTCCAGGGGAGAATCAGACTAGACATCATTAGGAAGCATTTCTTTACTGAGAGAGTGGTGAAACACTGGAACCGGCTTCCTAAAAGATGGTTGATGCCCCAGGTATATCAATGGTTAGAGGCACTTGGATTGCGTCCTAAATAATATGCTTTAACAATGGCTCAGACCTGAAGAAGTGGTCAGGCAATTGAACTAGAAGATTATTGTTGATCCTTTCCACATGAACTATTCTATTCTATTCTATTCTATTCTGCTCCGCTCCGTTCCGTTCGTGATGCTATTATAATTCTTTATCTAGGAAAGGGGTTGAAGCATCTCAACTTGGTGATACTATGGTTTTTCAAAAGGGATTAACTGTGTTCACTTAATATTAATCATAAATGTCATTCCCAGTATATCACCCTATTTTTTTTTTAATTTATTTTCACATGCGACTACCGTTAATTACATGGCCTAGACCGGAGGAAGTACTAGCTTGAAATTCAACAAAAATCTAGCATGGAACTGGAGCATTGCTGTAAGTCTGAGTAACTTGGTGGAAGTATTGCCACTGATTCTTCTCAAAGCCCTGCTAAAATTTCTCAAGATCTTGGCATCTCCAGGAATTTTACCATCTGCTAGTTTTTTAAGTATTAAAGAGTTTCACCACTTCCTGTAGGAAGTAAGAACATGCATCTTCAGATGACATACTGACACTAGAATTTTTCTGTTTTGAGAGAGTTTAAAACTCTGGTCTATGGAGGCAAGAAATTAAAAGACTTATTGTTACCTACTGAGGGAGCAACAGCTACATTTTGGATACAGGATTGGGACTCCCCTGTACAATACAGAGCAAGAGAGTGTTTTACTGTTTTTAGTCCAGCAGTAAAGAGAGGAAAAAAAGAGAAACACATAGCTGTCCTGCCCATACTTATCGCTACGGCAAATGAGTAGAACTGGTGAAAAACCCCTGCTTTCTGCTCCCAGCCACATGTCCTAATCAGTAGGTCTTTTGGCCTCCCATCCCAAAACAATAACTAGAAAAGAGGAGCAGAACAAGATGAAGCAGAGGACAAGTTAGGAGAAAAATACACATGTGTGCCTTGTTTAGCCTATTTGCCAAGAGAAAGGAGGCTTATAAATCAGTTGCACGTGGTTCTTTGTTCTTCAGTAATATCGAAACATTTTCATTAAGTTTAAATGAAAACGGCAGGAGGTCTCAGCAGTACAACTTTTTAACAGTCTTGGAAAGACTGGTGAGAGAGGTAACTATTTATCCAATGAGAAACAAAGGTTCGCCATGAATTTTCTTCTCAATAGTTAATAATGCAACTGGGAGAACAGCTTCTATTGAAGTTTGCTTGCATTGCAGATCACTGAGAATCAACCCAAAAGACAATACAAAAGAAACTGAGGCCTACTCATTTCACTGCTTATAGGAATATTTATTTTATTATGCTAGCTAAAAGAAATAAGAATTCCTCAATCCGCTAAACGTGTGGTCACTGCAGTGCGTTAAGTAACATGAACCAAGCAAATTACAGAGCCTAGCTTTTTAGAAGACTATCACATTCGTGTAGCAGGTGGATTTTTTTTTTTTTTTTAAGAAAACAAGGCCAGAATTCTAAGTGGCACTGGGATGGGCAAAGAGAATATCCATTAGGAAAGGAGAATGTGAAAAGCCGAAATAAGTTGGAGTGGCAACATAATATTTTGATTATTCAGATAGAAACGCAAAAGCCTTTTCAGTCTTATTGGAGTAAGTTACATTATATTGAAAAATCCTAGCACTGGGAAAAAAGTGTACCAAATTTTTAAATTCTATGCAGACTACTCTACATACTCAATAACTGTTCAGTCTGGCTTCACAGTAAGGTCGAGGTGAGAAGGGCTTCAAAAAGAGAAGGGGATGACCCACCATGGTTTTTGACATCAGGGAAGTTTGTGACAACTTCAGGGCAGGACAGAGATGGCTGGACAAAAATGAAATCAAATCTCTCAATACAGTCTTGAATTGAGCTACATTCTTTTCACCTACCTAGCCATGCACTTCACACCATTGAGGTCTTTCCTAACCTGACAGATTACCATTTCAGTGTCGTAAAAGCTGAATTCCAGTACTTTGAGCTTGGACTGGATAAATGGAATCAACTCTTCCACGTGGCTTTTTAAAATTTTTTCCCCCCGGATTTTGCAGAGGAAGAAATAGTGTTTCATTCTGAAACATTCTCTACAATGTTTTATTAATTTAATGGTTGGGCTCACTGTGCACATTTGCAAAATTATTAATTAAGTGTAAATGGCTAATCAAGTACTTTAGAAGATTACACTAAACACAGTCCTGTTACAGGGATAGCAGTTCTGTTACTGCTGTATAAATCCTAACTACATTTCAAAGCTACTCCTTAGTACTCGGTGTTTTGAAATACCTTTTTAATTACATTATAAACAGGTTCCTGTTAAAATAACACTATTACCATTAAAAATAGGAAGTTCTATAATGTACAAGGGTACTTTGACTTCTGTGATATGCATGGTGATGTAATTTTTTAATTGCATACTGACAGGCTCATTTTCCATAGCAGTTGCACCTTGTTCTGTGCGCCCGGATTCACCTAATGAGCATGCGGCATTTCGTCCATTCTTTCTGAATGTTGTCTCCTTATCTAGCAAAATCTATTCCTTCTCCCTCCTCACGAGGTTCTTATCAAGTCTTTCTGTGAGCCGACAAATAACAGTTTCCCTGATTAGTTCCCATCCTTGTATCTTACTTATCTTTTACTTAGTCTTAAATTTATTCCTTTCCATCAAAACTGAGGCCTAGCTGTTGTTTCTGCTCAGCCTATCCTAGGCTTAGATGCTTTCCCATCCTAGCCCTCATCTCACGAGGTCTTGTCCTGAGCATTCTTTTCTGGGGGCCTTTTTCCTTCTATCCTCATGTCACATGATCCTTTCTGCCATTCAGACTGGAAGTCAATGTTTCTCTCTGTTTCTCTCACCTGTTTCTCTCTCAGGTTCTTCCTGTGAATTTGACCTTCAGGTTATGGAGAGAGAAGTGCAAACAGTCAGTACAAAGGCACAGATGTACATGCAATCGAGTCACACAAGGGGACCATAGAATTTACAGCCTGTTCAACCACAAACATCAGAAAAACCTCAAATGTGCATGTGCAAACAGGTGTTTTCATAGGGGTGGGAGCAGTACTCCTCTGTGATACTTTCAAGCTAAATACTGGCAATCCCAGGTTTTTGTTCTGATTGTTTAACATGGAAACCAGAAGGAATTATGCTCTTTTGCTCCACTCTAGCATAACACAAAGGAACCAAGGGAGGGGGGAAGGGCAGTCACCAACAGCGGCTATTCTATTGTTTTCTCTCAAAAACTTGGCAAAGCAACAAGCTAGACACAGCTGAAATGTGCTGGCTAAAAATTTCTCAAAACTTTCATCTGAGACAGACACAAACCATGCCTAATACCATCACAGAGAAAGTTTGTCAAAGCCACAGATACCTGAGAAAGGGTTGCATACTAAACAATATCAGTAATCCCTATACATGTACAACATTACCAGCATTGCCTACAATTCTGATTCACACATTTTTATGCATGCAATGCACGAATTATAAATTAATGGTATGCTCTAAAAGCATATTTTGTTTGGGGGTTGTTATTTTGTGGTTGGTCAAGGAGCACTCCCTTGATTTCGATATTGTTAAAAGTAAGTAATTTTATTTCAAAACAAGTCTACAAAAATTTATCAGCTCAAACCTGATTTCCTATACTGGGGAAATTTGGAGTTGGAGTGTTCTTTGTTCATCAGTTTGCACTTGAGAGTTTATTTTTTAAATCTGTTCATGGCTCCTTTGCCATTTCAAGTCAGAAAGAAATCCCCTTCCTAACAGACTTCCCTCAGTTTATTGTGGTCAAAAAGCAGTTATAGGTCATTATCTTGAGGAAGGTAACAGATTGCAGAAAAGGACCTGGGCATCCTAGGTGACACAAAACTGAACATGAGCCAGCAATGTGCCCTTGATGAGAAAGCTGAACGGAACCCTGGGCTGCATGAGGCAAAGTCCAGCCGGCAGGTGGAGGGAGGGGATCCCTACTCTCTGCTCAGCACTGCTGAGGCCACACACCTATAGGGCTGTGGTGAGCTCTGGGCTCCTCAGTACGGAAGACATGAACATACTGGAGAGAAGGCAACAAAGGGCCACGAGCACGACGGACTAGAAAGCGTCTCTCCTTTCCGCTCGAGGAAAGGCGATAGAGCTGGGATCGTTCAGCCCTGAAGAGGCAGCTCGGGGAATCTCATCTACCTGTACAAACACCTGCAGGGAGAGTGCCAAAAGGACGGAGCCAGTCTCTTTCCAGTGGTTTTACTGCTTCTTCCCGCAGGGCTTAGCGGCCGCAGGAGCAACGCTCTCTTCTACCACCGCTGCTCCCACCCCGAGCAACAGCACCCTGACACGGCCGTACCCCCTGTTCATGCAGCGGAGTATTTTCAAGTACTATGGAGCTCCGCTTTACCCGAAAGGCAGCGGGGGTGGGCGGGGGGCCTGGGGGATGAGGCCCCCGGGAGCGAGCGCGGTGCCGGCCCCCGCCGGAGGAGGGGGG